>JAJMGB010000037.1:0-130651 GCA_030568535.1 Suhomyces anneliseae
AACCCCGGTCTACCACGCGACAAGCGGTAATTCTAGCCACTAAACTATCACGGATTTTTCTTGAAAAATTTGTACTGTATTATACTATCACATGATCAACAAATCCTTTATTTTTCCTTACCTAATCTAAGTCATGAGCTGAGCGGATTTAGCTATTTCTAGCAAATTCTAATAGGTGGTTCATATGAGACATTTTAGCTGCGACTTCACTAAGCTATCATTGGCGGAATCCAAATGCGGAAATTTCGCGGTGGATGATCTTACATGATCTCCGCTAGCAAAATTAGCTCACTGACACATGCTCCGTCATTCATCTACAAACCCTTGCAATCTGTTTTTGCCCAATTGGTCATCCATGAGCCGCACTCCCATGACTATATAAACCAGCCGTGTTCTAAACATTTTTGAAACTAATCAATTAATTCAATATCAATTACAATGAAGTCTCAAATTATTTACTCTACTGAAAGTTCCGGTTGCAAGTGTGGTGAAACCTGTAAGTGTTCTGAAAGCACTGGTTGCAAGTGTGGAAGCAAGTAAATTGTCTTACCTACAAACACACACATACACAAACACAAAAAATTTTTAATATAGATCAATATGATCTTGTGAACTTTAAGTTAATCACAGATGAACAAGTTGGAAACAACTTGATGCTAATAATATAAAGGTTGATTTTGAGGTTGATCCCTGGATCAATCTTTTGGTTGTGAATAGCTATAATAAATACAATATGAAGAAAGAACAAATTAGAATGTAGATGATTGGTAATAATAACAATCACATATTTAGTAACTTTATTAACATGAGGTTAGTAGCGAATTGTAGAACCTCGAGCAGATGAAATTGACCATCTTTTCAGTTGCGATGCTTGCGACAAAGGGTTGCAAATGCTCATAATACCATGTAACAAAGGGATGTGGTGATGCGCTATAGTTGCCTGTCGTTAAAGTTGAAAGTGGCTAATGCGACACACTTTAAAAGCCAAATCGGGCGATAAAGATCCAATTGAAGTCAATTGAAGTCAATTGGGCCTATTACACATAGTTACATATAATTACACTCGTATATGACAGGTCAATTGATGTTGTATTTATTATTTATTTTGCACCAAAAACAGTACTATAGTTTCTATATCACAAATCACACTATGTATGGGGTCCAAATGCCCAAGAGTAATGCTTTTGAAGTTGGCCAGGCTTAATGGTGGATTGATACTGATTAAGCTGAATACCATATACCCGAAGTTGGCTTACTTTTTCTTGCTGGATAATTGGTCCAATGCTTTTGGATCAAGTTCCTTGATTTTCTTTTCAGCCAAAACCTTCAATTTTTCATTTTCTTTCAAGAATTTGCCTACTTCTTTAACTGCAGTTATCTTTGATAATTTTTCGTTGAAATCATGAGATACAATGAGGTGAATACCAACCCAACTCTTAACATAGACATCACATAATTCAACCGATCTTAAGTAATTATCACGGGCTTCTCTTAATATATCCAATAACTCAACAAGTTTATCTTTACGTTCGGTCTTCAATACCTTTTCTTCTTGTAAGAAACGATAGTAATTGTATAAACCCACTTTGTAAAATACAGGGTAGGCATATGGTTCTTGTAATAAAACTTCTTGTAAACTGAAAACAGCCTTATCATAATGACCAACTTTAGCATATTGATCACCCAATTCGGCCCACGTTATTAAATCAGAAGGTTGTAAGTCCAAGTAGAAGTTCAAATTGGCAATATATTCTTCAGTGTTTCCTTTCTTATTACTGATAGTAGTTAATCTTCTTGATAATCTTAATTCATCAGGGTCATTACCTAATAATTTCAATGCTTCTTCATCTTCTCCCAATGCTTGATGATATTTGGATTGAAGTAACTTGATTCTCAGTGAGTTCTTATTAGAACCGAATTGGTCCAAAAGTCTATCCAAAATAGCCTTGGCTTCTATATCATGTCCAGTGATAAGGGCCAAATGGAATTGCATTTCATACACATCAAATAACTCAACAGCATCCAAATCATCAGATGAAGACATCAAAAAACGCTCGGTTTCATGGTGGTACTTTTGGGTTTGGCTAGGATTGAAATTGGCGTATTTTCCTGAACGGGCAACAAGTAATATCTTGTTCTTGAGGGCTACTGGGTCTGTACTCATTGGTGATGTATTGGAAGGAATAGGGGGTGGTTTGTGGGGGAGACTTAATTGGGGGTACAAGACCGTTTGTGTATGTGTTTGTAACTGTGTTGAACGTGGAGGAAAGAGTGGGGGATTAAAACCTTTGGTTACTTTAAATCTGATTAATCAATAGATATCTCAAATCTCTCGCTCGTATTAACGTTTTTCGTTGTCTCCTGTTGTAGGTGTTCTTACAGTGCGATTTGATCATGTGACCTGATATGATAAACACAGTACTATTGAAGGTTTCATCTAAACAGATATATCCAACTAATTACGTGTATTGATAAGGTTCAACCATGTCGGACCCACTATCAAAAGAATGTGATGATATTCTTTCACAGACATCGCTTTTGACCCGAAATTTCGGAATTCCTACCTATAAAAACACGTACCATGCGAATACAAATGAGATCCTGGCTTTAGAACTGGAATACACCAAACTCTACCAAGAACTCACTTCCAAAACAAACACGCTTATCTACTTGAACCGGCTCAAGGAGCTCGAATCAATTCCCGAAGATCTGATCAATGAGAGGTATATTGAGATTGCCCAGACGTTCCATCACATAGATCCAGAACAACTAGAATCGTTTCTTAAAGTCCATAACCAGACAGTCAAAACAGAGTTATTTTTGAATGGGTCACTAGAGAAAGCCCTCCCTATTCTAAGATCTATCCATCAGTCGAATGAAAACTTAAACTCTTCAGAAATGCGATTGCTTGACAATTTAGACACGCTTTACCAATCAGATGGATTAGCATATGAACTAATGAAAGAACTTAATAAAGAAGAACAATTGATCACAAAAAACGCAAAGGAATCAAATGAGCTTTTTGGTATGGTCAATGGCTCATTGAAGCAAGAAATAAGTACTCTACGTGGCTTGAACGACCAGTTGACTTCAAAATCTAAGACCTTAATTCAAGAGAAAGAATCAAAAATTAACCAGGAACTACAAAACATTTCTGACAAAGAGAAAAGATCTATACGGCGTCAATATCGAGATTTGGTGACCAAATGGGACTTTTTAAGTAAATTGTGTGATTTTTTACCTTCGTTAATTACCAGTTTACCAATTAATTGGTATAATGATAAGGACTTATATGGAATAGTTCAGGACTGTGGAAAAATAGGCGAAAGATTAGCAAAGTTACAGATGATTTTAAATGTGGATACCATAGAAGAATACGGAGTAGAGGAATTATTATTAATGGATTTCGATGAAACAAACTTCCAAACCAACGAGATGAACTAAAAGTGACGAACAAATGAACAAACTAAATATATATGTACCATAGACACAACAATGTAAAATAGCACACTTGATTAGTATTCTTTCATTTTTCTCTACTTGAATCTCGCTAGTTATCAAATATTTAATTTTATTGGAACTAACTAGATTTACTAGTTTGGTCTTTCTATGTACATGTCATTAATCTATTTAAATTTGGAAAAGTCTCTTGTTGACAACATCCCAGTTAATACAGTCCCAGAAGTTGGACAAGTAATCAGCCTTACCATTTAATCCGTAATCTTTGATATATGCAACATCCCAACAGTTAATACCTAAAATTGGTAATGACCAGTCCTTTTCATGAGCTTTGGCACGAGCATTTAAAGTGTTCAAGTATTCAAAACTACCTTCGTCAACACCACCATTCAAATCTAAAGATTGGTTCTTACCAAAATAATAAGGAGTACCATCATTATTACATCTCATAATTCTTAATGATTTATCAGGTAATTCAACCAAGAAAACCCAACCTTGACCAAAAGAAGAATCGGCCAATAACAACATTCTTTGTCTAAAAGTTTCCATGTCAGGAATATTTTGGAAAGCAAGTTTTTCCATTAATGCTCTAGAAGGTCTAGTCTTGGAAGCTTCAACTTTATCAGTTAATTGTTCCATAACAAAATGATTATTATGAGATTGTGATGCATAATGGAAAATATGTTGTTGAGTAGTTTGCTTGGCAGTCTTTAATAATATTTGATATGGAGTTCTTAACTCATTTTCAGTTCCATTGGTATGTAAAGTAAGATTTAAATTTAAATACTTTTGGTAATCAGTCCAAGCAGTCTTGAACCCATTTGCGGAGTATAATCCTTCAATACCGCTGGTTATAAACTGGTCTTCGTTTCTTAATTTAGGAACTTCGTGTATGGATCTCTTAGAGTTTCTAGCAAGGGCCTGGCCCACGAACCTGCTAGTACTTTTAAACATAGTTGATTTGGTGTTGGATAAACTTGAAAAATTCGATAAAAGACTGATGAAAAACCGGTAGGGACACGCCAAACGAGAAGTCCATATTGATCAAGTGATACCTCAGTAACAGTAGTGAGACTAGTAAAGTGGGTGAGGTGAGGTTGGAGAGAAAAAAAAAAGTTGTTCCAACAAGGTGGTTGCGAAATTGTTCAGCCCAGTACAGTTTTCTGTTTATTGACTAATAGTTTTCAGTGTCCTAATGAGATGAAAAGGGCGACTTATATGGTACGTGGCTATGTGTAGAACATTTGGGTACTGAGGAAACTAATATTTGGTTGTTGGTTATAGGGCCAATACTTCAATAGAATTTTTTTAGGATCTAATTTTTGAAATTAATATTATCATCAATCTATATACTTATAATCTTGAATACAAAGCTATGATGCCTTGATAACCATCAACCTTCTATTTTTTTTAAAAAAAATCTTCTAGTGTTTTGTATTTATCTGGAAATATTCACGTATTGTATTACATGTTTGCACCCAGAAGTACATTTAATCTACAATTGATTGTTTTTGTATAATTATTTTCGATAAAAACGTATAGTAACGATCCCTCATTATACCATTGAAATGACCAGCATTTAATGTCAACAGGAATTTTTCGAGCTTTAAATAAGCTAAAATCAAAAGCTTTATCAACTGATCCATAATTTTTTTAACAATGTACTTTCGCAACCAATGATAGGTTTTATATCCATGAGAACAAGATATGTACACCAAGCACTTCAACCATCTTCAACTTTCCTTATATGTTCAATAACTTGCCATTTTAGTTAATCATGGTTAACTCAGATAGGATGTCTGATATATTTGTTAAATATACCTGGAAGGTTAACATCTATTTCCTTGTTGAAATCAGAAATCTCCTCCATTAGTACAACACAAAAAGCATCCACCAAAACATGCACCAATACATGCACCAATTGGGAGGCAACAGCAAACAACGACACCACACGCAAGACTAACAATAGTACAGGGAAGGCAAACTATACACAGAAGGACTCCTTCACTTTCCTTGCCAACTCTGTACAACATTGTTTTTTGTTCATAATAGACTTCACGCAGTGCTGTCCTACGACAACGCTCGATATAATAGTATAAAGATAGCCTATCAGTATGCCACGCCTCTTTACCACGAGATAAAAGTATACTAGACTTTTTGCCTGCGGAAAATTCGAATTCCATAAGTATATCGAAAGCTATAATATAAGCATTTCTCGTTTCCTCAATACCTTGAAAAAACTTTTTATTAAAAAGTAGTTTTTTCAAGAGCTCCGATTTTGAATAAAACTTTTGATTCTTGATGATAAATTCAACCAAGTCTTCTGATATTAGGAAAGATCCAAGAATTGTCACTTGCATCAAGTTCATCGTCAGATAATCTTTCATGATAGGTTTAGCCATACTACTGCTATTTTTAGCAGCTGATACAACTTTACCCAACGAGTCAAGTCTTTTAACACTTTGAGATCTAATCAGTTGTTTAATTGAATCACTTAGCTTAGTCACACCATCTTTTTTATTGGTAATAACTACCGAGCTATGCTTGTAAACTCCTGGAAAAGGTAATGGATTCTGTGCATCGGCAAATAATTGTCTCTTTATGAGTTCTTGACGTGAAATCTTGGAACTGAAACCACATTTGCAATTGTTTGAGGTAACATCCATTTTAAACAGTGGTTGAGCAAACTCAGCAAATTTAACATCCTTCACCAAACTTTCCTGACATGTTGGACAGTAAATATTAACCTTTAAATCATTTGGTGAGAACTTTTTAATATTGTAAACCAAATCATTTGGATCCTCAGTAATTCCCCTCATTATATTGAAATACTCATCTTTAAAGCTTTGATCCGGATTGTATTCAAAAGAATTGTTATCTATCAGATCACTTAGCTCCTTCAAGGGTAAGGGGAAAAGAGCAAAAGTCAAGAAGTTATTACGGGCAAAAGAATCATAAAAAGATCTAAAGTTCAACAAAAAGGCATGCCAAACCATTATAACATCCAACGGTGGTAATGATTTACTCAAGACAATTGCATCATTTGTGAAAGACGACTCTCTGTATACTTTAAATTCATCTTTATTAAAAACTTGGTTTTGATTTACCAAACGTTTCTTACATGCTGTAACATATAATAGAAATCTTCTGACAGCATAATTAACAAAAATTTTCCAATTGGTAGCACCAACTTTGTTTTGCAAAACTTGAAATGATTTAACAAGTTTAAGATGAACCACTATTTCGGCATACAGGATTTCTCCACCCAGATCCGACTGTTGAGGATTATTCACCTTTTCTAGGTACTTTTGTGATGAATATTGATTATATTCTGGGTTTTGGAGGATTTCAACAAAAGCATATGGTTCCGCGTAGAATGGGAGTTCTTGTTTCCCTTTTTCTGACATTGATTTTGACTTCTCCTCTTCATCATCTGAAGAGAAAGCATTTGGAGGCGGGTCAGTTACCACTTCTTTAGTAGAAGTGTTAGGCTCTGAAGAGGTGACGGGTTGTTCATTAATTTCGCTCATGATTCAATTGCTGAAATGAAATGAAGTGAAGTGGAAACAAATTGGGAATTTGTGCAGCCATTTATGTTGCAAAAAAAAAAAAAAAAAAAAAAAAAAACCTTTCGTATTTTTTTGTAGCATGTGTATGATAAGGTCATTCTGTACGCACTAGTCTGCCAACCCCTCTAAAGGTACATCAATGGAGAGAATCGGGGGAGTGACCCACTAGAGCTGGTAGTTTGACAGAGAGGCGAAGTGTTTTCAAGTCATATTTTAGAAAAGGCTCAGATAATATGCAACGGTAACACTTTTGACACACAAATCTAAGTAGCGAGTGAGAATTTCTAGATAAGAATTAATAGATCTAACATTTTGATAATATCCCTAATAATTGTATAAATGGTATCATATTAACATGATCCCAGTACTATTTTCAATAATTCTATTAATACCTGGAGAGAATACTAATCATAAACAAAGAACATAAAAAGAAGAATAAATAATCAATATACGAGGATGGCCTAGGCTTCAAAGACCCCATAGTTCAAAACCTATTAAACCACTTTTTATCAAAAAAGCATATACTACGCCTCTCCATGAACGTGGGGTACATGACTAAGGGTGAGGCTGTTTTTATCGCAATCTTGATAGATATACGAGTTGAGTGGTTCAGCCGGCTGACGGAGTTTACCATTTGAAGTAGTATCCGGTTATCGGATGACGTCAGATTAGGAAGTGGAGACTGATGGAAATAGTATAAATCCGCTTGAGTCAGCCTCACCTGCCTCAATCAAACAATCAAACAATCAAAAAAAATAATATCACACACACTAAGCCCCTCAAATTGGTCTGTTTTCTCCATATGTTCCTGAAAAAAGTTAAATCTATGATACGAAAAATATAATATTTTTTTTTTTAATTCAGCCCTGACTGTTTCAGCCTTTTATTGTGTTGCAAATAACACCCCGATTTTTCCCCAACTTACCCAATAAAGGTGACAAGATAAGGACAATAAAAGTCACTAAATCTACTAGACACACAAGCCACCAGGCTTATAATCTCGGTTAATAGTAGGCGAGCTGTAGTGATGGAGTCACTCGAATATGATTGTGAACCGTTTTGTAGAAAACTCTAATTTGTTACATGATATCTTTTATGGGTCCAAACACATACAAAACCGACTCACAATTGACCTGAGTGTCATTCCCCTTGACGAGGATCTACGGCATTTGGAAAAGCATAAGTGATCCCAATTTCAGGTTGCTTGTGAAAATTCCGTCATTTCCATCGAACCCCGAATCTCTCGAATAGGGTATACCCCAAATTAATTAAAATCAACCAAGGGATTGAGTCCTAGTTTCTGTAGTATAGCCATTTTTTTAAAAAAAACCAATTCAAACTGTTTAATATAAATTTCTATCACATAATGTTGCAAAAATAAATAGCTATTAACAACAATCCAACCAAAGCATAACCATGTCAAGTAAATATATGTTGAGCTTTCAAACTCAAAAGAATTAGTATAAATTCTAATTCTAATAAATTAATCAACAGGAGAAAATAGTTAAACAACTTGAACAATACATCAAATAATTATTACAAGAAGAAATCATCATTGGTTATTGGTTAATAGTATTAATTAAAGTACTATCTGGTAATCTGGGCCATTGAGGAAGTACATTTTATTGAAAGTCAACAATTGTTTACACATAGGTGATTAAATATAGGAGTATTCTCGTTCTCTTCCAAGACCGTTCATGGTAATATTTTATTCCATTCTAGAGAGATTTTGATGTTTCAACTTGACATTGTCAAAGCTGTCTTCTAATTTTTTTTTTCGCTTGGCCGGAAATACACGGTTAAAGTTCCTTGATTAATGATATTTTCTGATGGATCCTTTCAGTAACTGATCCTTCAAAATTTATCCTTGAGAACATAGAACATTAAGAAATAAAATCTTAACATGATACAATAATCATACTTGATAATTACCATTTAATTGCACCTATACAATAAATCTATGGCTATTCAAGAATGCTCGTGAGAGCGGAAATCAATTCATGTGTTTTGAACAACATCACACAAGAGATGAAACAATCTATAAATTTCTGGAAGCTCAAAATAATGTTGATAAGATCAAAATCCAATATTACGCAGGTTGATATTAATCAATTTGGTAGAGCCCAGACTAATGTCTATTCTCTGAGTATTGATGGTTCAATTATACTCATATAAGTTGTAATTCACATATTAATGTGAATTTATTTTAAGGGAAACGGTAGAGAGCCAGAAAAAAATATTTCCACTCCCTAGTTGTTTGTTGGAATTCTCTATTAGGCTATGTTCATTGAACATCTTCTTTTTGATAATCATTTGATTCAATTGTTGTATTGATAACAGGAATGTTTTGGGCCACCCAATTAACATCTCTCAATAACTTCTTAGGATCATTAGAATTAGTATTTTTACTAGTGACCTTCTTCAACAAGTCTTCATATGGAAGCTCTTGTTCTTTATATTCTCTTAATACTTGGTTGTTTTCAAAGTTGACAAACACTCTAGTATCTCTTACTCTGAATATAACATCATCAATTCTTAAGAAGAAACGGCACAATAATAATAAACAAGAAGGCATAACTCTGATTTTTATTGAAAGCATAGAAATACCATTATCACCTAATTCATCTTCAAACAATATAGATTCATCAAAGAATAATATAGGATCAGGTTTCAACAATTTTTGAATAGGAATCTCATCTGTAGTTGGTTTGAGTGTAAGGTTTTTGGTGATACCCTTGTAATTGGTTGAATAAGTCCAATCATACGGTTTTATGGTATCTAAATTGTCAGTTAATTTAGCAATATCTTTATTTGAATTTTCTTTTAAAGCCTTTTCTGACTTTTCGGATGAAGAAGAAGTTTTGGATCTTCTTGAACTAAGCCATTCCTGATGGTAACTAACCTTGAGCTGACAATCTGGCTCAAGAGAATCTAAAGCAGATATAGCATCAAATTCAATAGACTCTCCTGTTTTATCATTGACCAATTTAACCAAATTATTACCGAAAATCATTTCCGGTAATGGGAAGTCAAACTTATTATCACTTAGATAGTCCAATTCTGGTGAATTTAAAATTGGTTTCTTGATAGTGTAAATACTCCAATCATTTATAGTTATAGATGGTTTATCTTGAATTGGGAAGGACGAAGCTGGTGAAGGGATGATTACCAGACCACAGTGTTCACATTGTGGGTTGTTACAGTCGCCTGTATGTGATTTGGCAGGTACAGAGATGTTGGATTGTGGGTTTCTAGTTGTAGGCACCGTGGATGCGGATGGAGGCGCTCTGGTTGTAGGAAATGAGCTACTCATTGGCGCTGGAAATCTGGTTCCAGTGGATCCTCCAGTTGGTAGTGGAGGTGCTTGTTGTGGATGTATCTGTGGCTGTGATTGTCTTGATCCTGGCGCTGGAGGCTTTATTGTGTTTGGTGGTTGTCTTCCTCTAGTGTGTAACTTAACCATTTCTCTAGCGGCATCAACATGGACTCCATGGATTCCGGGTCCAGATCCATCACCATTGACAACTGATCCACGTATGGTAGGCTTGGTGAAGACCGAGCCGGCTACCGGTTTCTTTTCGTTCTTATCTGACATAACGATTGATGGGATGATTTGCCCCACAAGTCTTAAATTTTAGTCCGATATCACGGGATTGCTCACGAAACCGAGTGGTAGTTAAAAAAGAGTAGGAGTGTGCGAAAACCTCCAGTATTCAAGAAGTGAAGGTTCCAAGATAGGAGAGGAACAAATATGAGGCAAAGGCTCGGTTATGGAAGGAAACTAAACTTTGTAGACTATTAATTCAGATTTTGTAGTTTGGGATTTTTTGCAAGTGTTTTGTTGCTACTTTTAGTGGTGATTACTTAACATCATGGGACTCCTATTGTCTTAGTATGGAGTGATAGGTTGCAACCAGAGTATGGCAAAAGAGTAGTGTGAGATGAATCAAAATGTGATTTGGGTTGAAATTAATTTTAGTTGCAGTATGGGTCTTATTTTGAGTGATATAGTTGATAGTTTGGACTTTTGAATTCTTAACTGTCTCCTTTAACCATTTCTACAAGGTGAAAATAATCAGAAATTGCAAAAAATCAAGAAAAATGAAAACTACAGTGACTGCACTAAGAAAAGAACAATCCTTATACATAAGCTTTAACCTGATATTTTCCCATAGAAACAAATACAGTAAAAGAGATGCAATTAAATCAGTGACAGCTTTTAATTTTTTAAAACTGATGGTTGCAATATTTGCAGCTTCTAAGTCCTAACTGGCTGCAAAATGCCATAGTCAATGAATTATTTGATACTACCGAATTTCTCTATAATTTTCCTACTACGAAAATCATTACTACATTTCAATTTAAAATCTAATATTATCTTCAATTCGTATATCTATTCAACTAAATTATATTATAAGTGCTATACAACTATGAAAAGTACTTTTATCAAGTACTTCTCTTCAACAGCACTTTCAAACCCACTAAGGGCACACAGGCGCATCTCTAATTAATTATGCAGCTGCTTCAATGAACTCCTTCAAGCTCTCGGTATCCTTTCTCAAACCTTCTCTGATAGCCAAAACACTATCAACGATAACGGCATCAACACCAGCCTTCATTTGAATCTTGGCATTTTCTGGATCGTTATTATCGGTACCATAAGTAACACACACCAAACCTGAAGATTTAACTACTTGAGTTAATCTTGGAGTCTTAACCAAAGTTTCGGCTGCACTCACAATACCCAATAAGTTCCATTTCTTACTGAATCTAATAGCATTTTGAAGAGATGAAGATCTAATATCAGCTCTGAATGCAGTTCCAGCTTCAGTCAAGAATAAAATTGGAATGGTTGGTTGTTTCAATGAAAGTAACAAACAAACATCTGGATGGAATGATGAGAAAATAATATCTCTAGCAGTCATATTTTCATCATAAACAGCCTTCAAAATAGTATCGACGTAGAAGTTAAGATCAATAGCAATTTCTCCCATATCTTCTTCTTCAGCTTCATCCAACATAGGGTATTTTAATTCAATGTTGAAACCAACACTCTTTGGTAACTTCTTAAATAATTCCTTCAAGGTAACGAAATCAGATGCAACTGATAAACCTCTAGCGTTACCCTTGAAACCTTCATTCTTCCAAGTCTTGGTAAGTTTCATCTTACGGTTGACTTGGTCTCTGTATTCTCTATCAATTCTATCATCACTTTCAGAAGTGGAACTCAATGAGTTGACAAATTGAGTGTGACTTCTAGACTTATTACCAATGGAACTGGAGTGGAATGAAGAAATAGATCTGGATCTGTTGATAGAGTTATCATCCTTACTGGTGTGAGACTTACCTTCAGACTTACGGTGCTTTTCATCTTCATTCAAACCCAAAAATTGTTCAGCTGTCAAAGCATGCATTGGGATATCAACACCTGATTCTGCAACGGTGAAATCGTGATAGACAACAGGAATGAAATCCTTGGTCAATTGAACATCAAATTCAACATATGAAGCACCTAAAGAAGCAGCAGCAATGAAAGATTCCACGGTGTTTTCACCTAATTGTAAGGACTTTCTACCACTACTATTCTTACCTAAACCTCTGTGACCAATGACCCTTGTAGAGACCAATTGTTTCCAGTAAGTATCAGATCTACCGACACTCATAGAAGGATGATTAAAGGACTTAACACAGAGGTATTCAAATCTCAAACTACCCAAAATATCCAAACTAGAGGAATCAAGAATAGGTAAAGTAATGTTGTTGTTTAAAGATCTGAGATTTGGACCAACACTGGTATAAGCGTCCTTTAATAAAGCAATAGCTCTACCTAAAATCTTTTCTTTCTTGGTACTGTATTGGTAAGTTGGAATCAAGTCAAAGGTGATAATAACATCATCAGACAGTAAACCATTATTCAACTTGAAAGTGATTGGATCAGTAGCACTTCCATGTTGATCTTCCAAAGGCAAATCAATGACAACAGGTGGTTCAACTGCTGCATTGGTAGCCTTATTACGACAAGTAATTTGTAAGGATAAAGCGGTATCTAATTCAGTGAAGAAGGTCTTTGCCAAAGTAATTTTGTTTAAATCAATTGGTTTAGAGTGATCTCTCAAATCAGTAGTACCTAAAGTAATTAAAATCAACGATTCATCTTCATTTAAGTAACGATGACCGAAAGATTTAATTGGCTTAACCTTTCTGAATCTTGTTCTGGAAACTGGAGATTTTGATCTAACAAGAGAGGAAGAAGATCCGTTATTCTTTAATTGTTTATAGACTTGATTAACAGATCTCTTGGTTGATTCTGGAAGACGATCAATAGAAGATTCAAAATCAGGAGAGCTTGGTCTTGGAATTTGAATTTCAGATTCACTTGGTGAACTAGAAGCTTGAAGGTTTGGACTTTGTGGGGTGGTTCTTGGTAAGTTATTTTCAGGATTATAAACATCGTATAATAACAAGTTCAAGTCAGTTGGTTTCAACAAATCAGCAACCTTCAAATGACCTCTCAAACTTGCGTGTTCCATTGGTAACCAACCAGAATCATCAAAAATATCATATTTGCTTCCAAATTCGATCAAAAGCTTAACAATAGCTTCATCACCTTCTGCAGCAGCGATGAAAATAGGAGTCCAACCGAAAACATTTTCTCCCAATTCAGTATTAGCACCGTTTTCTAATAAGAATTCCACCAATTCATAGTACATCAATTTGGAAGCAATGTAAAGGGCAGTTTCGTTATTATGTTCCAAATCAGTGTAATCAATGTCAATTTGACCTTGAGAGATCAAAGAGTTCAAAATAGAGGCAGAATTGAGTCTGACAGCCAAAAGTAATAACATTGGACAGGTCAAAGTATTACCATGGTTACCAAGAATTAAGTTTTCGGTAGTCTTTGGATGCTTACCAATGATAGCTAAATGTAATGGGGTTAAACCTTCTTGATCACCCCAAACTTCATCAAAATCAATGGAGACTTTGGCATCAACGAGCTTCCACTTGTAGACATAATCGAGAATGATTTTGGTAGCATCTTTCAAACCATATTGGGCACAGTAATGGAGGGGAGTTCTAGCATAATTATCTTTACCAATTAAGACAGCTCTAAGTTTTTCGTCTTGCAATTGGTTTAAAATGTGTTGTAAACCCTTGATAGAGCTATCAGTGACTCTATCACCACCGTCTGGACCATTTTTGTTACCAAAGAAACGATCAACATCTGCAGATTCACCAGGAGTGACTTTTTGTTGTTTGATCATTTGTTTCTTACCCAAACTGGTGATATACTGATGGAAAAAGTTTCTTCCACTGATATCGGAGATATCGTAAAGCGGATTACCTTCATAAGCAGGGTCTGCTTCCACTAATTTGGTTAAATAATTTAATAAAACATCAATGGAATTGGCAGAATTGACTAAAGTTGCCTTGGAAAGCAAGGAGATCAAGAACTTAAGGGTAAGCTTAGATTTATCAGTGATTCCAGAAAGTTCCTTTTGTAATTCTTGATGTGAATCATGATAAATAAGATCATAATAATGACCCAAGAATTCTTGATCAAAAGAATATCTTCTTCTGTTACCAATTTTCAAGAAATCGAATCTTTTGGCAGTTTGATCTGAATCTTCAGGACTAATATCATCTTCATCATTTAATTTGTTTAAAATATCATTAATAACATCCAAACTGGTAAGTAATTCAGTACCATTAGCAAATGGTAAAGCATTAACTCTAGTAGATAAATAATTTTCTTTATTATTACTAGATAATTCAAAGGAGAATTTTTGGGAATTAGTTGGATCATCACTATTTTCAATTTCTTTCAAAGTATGATTAATTTTTTTATCTAATTTTTTTAAGATTTTAATAAAACCTTTATGATTCAATTCACCAAACCATTTTAAATTTCTAAAAATGGATCTTAACTCGAGTAAAATAGAAATGATTTCATCCAATTCCTCATTAGATTCAATTTGGTGATTAATAGTAGAATTGGTATAACCAAGAACATGAACCAATTTATCTAAACGACGACTGTATTCTTTGAACTTAGTATTATATAAATCATTAACTTTTTCAATATCTCTATCCAATTCGAAGAAGAAAGATGATAATACCGAGGAAATGATTTCTGAAGCATCAGAAGCATCTGAAGGAAAGGAATCATCAAAAATAGCATCGATATTCTTGATGATCTTCTTCAATTGTTTATAATTCATATAATAAATGGACCATTCTGGAATTTGATGATTAATGAAAGTTTTACCGAATTTCATGGTTAGTTATCAGAGACAGGAATTCCTTATGACAAGAACCGGTAACTTGGTTCACGTCTTCAACCTGGTGATAAAATGATCAATATGATAGGACGGTGTTTAAAACGTGGACTTAAACGACCACGTGAGGGGGAGAGAGATGAGCAGAACAAATGGAGACAGACAGATAAGAGTAGTGCAATTGTACCGAAGAAGAAGGATCAACGGTTTAATGGGGGGGGGTGAGTGCGTAATAATTATAGGACACAATACTAATAATAATAATAACTGTAATGGGGGTAAAAATAGGTAAGTGTCGTGAGAGGTGTCAGAAGCGTGTCGCGAGACACCGGATCGAGAGGGTTTGGTTATAGTTGCAAGACAGAAATTTGACGTTAATAGGTGAAACAGGTGCCGGAAGATTTTTGCCTTTTGGTTGGAGGGTTTTGAGTCCAAGATTTAGTCTATTTAATGACAGTTTGGGGTGCGTACTCCACACGGCCTTTGATGACAGGTTTTTTTTTTCTTTAGCGGGGGCGACGAGTTTTTTGATTACCGAGAAATTAGAACAGTGGGGAAACTCGTAGTGGGGGAGAAAGGACGCACACCGCTATTTTTTGCCATTAGGGGAGCAAAAAGAAACTGGGTAGTAGGAGACGAAGAAGAAGTAACAGGAAAGAGCCAACGAGTTCTGATGACACTTGGTGAGGTCACCATCAGCATCATCATAGTCAGTCTTGATGGTAGTCATACCAACTCAATTAGGCGAGAAAATAACCGATACTTCTTCTTGTTCTGCTTATTCTTTCTCCTCCTCCTCCTTCTTAATGTACCCTTGTAGTAGCACTATTGTGTAGGCTTCACAACTCACTAAATTATAGGTTTATCTGGCAGATCAGGTAAACAGTGCGGGTCCACACATAGTGTGGAGTTCAAACGGCTCGAGAAAGTTTCAGAACTGATTCACTGTAATTTTTCAAAACACTCGGAACAGGGCCAAAAAGAGAGACCCGAGAAAAATTGCCCAAAGTACCAAATGGCAAATAGAATATACAATAGAATATACTAGATTTTTAGGTTCTTGTTAGGGGTCCAGTAAATTCAGCTCTCCGGAAGGCAACTGCGCTATTTTTGTCTAGTGACTTGCTCCTACCAAGGCTCAGTAGTGCCACGTTGGTAGAGATATAATTACCGCACCCACAAGAACAACTAGAGCCAATAAACTTGATGAACTTTACTAGTTGAAAAACTCATTAGGAATCATTAGAAATCATTAGAAATCTCTAGAAATCACTCATTACCTCACTGAACAGCTCTGACCTATAAACTATATGCCTCAGCTAAGCCAAGGGTTTTAATACCTCACCAGTGGCTCTACTGGGTCAATTGTTTGCCGTAGATAACCAATTGCCTATACCTACAAGTGACGAGCCAATAGTAGATTAAATACAATAACAAAAATAGCAAAAAAGACTAAAAATGTAACCTTGTTTAAGGAAGGCTATCGGTTTGATGCCAACCAGCTCCAAAATCTCTTATCTATGGGAATCGGGAATTTTGCCGTTCCGTATCCATCCATTTCCTCCCCCACCTTTTAAGTCTACTGTGTCTACTTCCTTTAAAGGCTTGGATGGCTCATTGCTGCGAACTGCGAATTCGCAGCCCAAACGGCACAACTGATCTTTACAAACAAAGGATCCAAAAATGGAATAAAGAATCATCAATTGTTTCTCCCCCTTTGATTAAACGCCACTGGTCACCATCTAAATATCACGTCTTAACCTTCTCCACTTTCAGTTTGCGGGTGAAAGTCCCGATTTCTCTTTCTCTGTTTGTAAAAATGACTCTGCGCGTGCACTTTCCCAGTTAAATATTTCCCTTAAGTCTAACTCTGCGCGATTCTCGCACACTCCTTCCTTTTGCATCCACGATGCCTAGTCCATCGCTGATAAAGAAATCATGGCCATCGTCCGCCGATTCCTGATATTTAAGTAACACTTTTCCTGGGGTTTCATTATCAAAACCAAACATGTCTAGTAAGTAAAAAAGATAATAAAAAAAAAGGAACCACAAAAAAAGATTAAATCATATATATCTTTTGTTTGCCTTGCCTTATATCTCCGATGCCTTATACTAACAAGTATCATTTTAGTTCAATACAAATTTCATCCTGAAAAGAAGGCCACCATCATCACCGCTCCATTCTCCGGAGGTCAACCAAAAGGTGGTGTTGAACTCGGTCCAGAATATATCTTAAACGCTGGCTTTGAAAAGCAAATCAAATCTTTGGGTTGGGATACCGAAGTGGCGCATCCATTAGCTAACACCGATTACGAATCCATCAAGACCAATGAAAAGGACAAATACGGTGTCAAGAACGCCAAGATCGTTTCTGAATCCTGTAAGAAGATCCACGAACAAGTCAAGTCCTCTTTAGGTTCCGGTAGATTCGCACTTACCATTGGTGGTGATCACTCCATCGGTTCTGCTACCGTCAGTGCTGCTTTAGAACACAACCCAGATACCTGTGTCATGTGGATCGATGCTCATGCTGATATCAACAGTCCTCTTACCACCGACAGTGGTAACTTACACGGTTGTCCTATGTCCTTCGTCATGGGTATCGATAAGGAATCTTACCCACCAGAATTCGAATGGATTCCTCAAAACTTAAAGCCAAACAAGTTGGTCTACATTGGTTTAAGAGATGTCGATGAAGGTGAAAAGGAAATCTTAAGAAAATACAACATTCCTGCTTTCTCTATGTACCACGTTGACAAATACGGTATTGGTAAGGTGGTAGAAATGGCCTTAGACGCTGTTAACCCTGATAGAAAATTCCCAATCCACTTGTCATACGATGTTGATGCTATTGACCCATCTTTCGTTCCAGCCACCGGTACTAGAGTTGAAGGTGGTTTAACTTTAAGAGAAGGTTTATTCATTGCTGAAGACATTGCCCAATCCGGACTCTTAAGTTCCATGGACATTGTTGAAACCAACCCAATGTTGGCTGATACTGAAGAACACATCTTAGATACCGTCAGTGCTGCTTGTGCTCTTGGTAGATGTGCTTTAGGTCAAACCTTGCTTTAATGAATTATGAAGAGCGGGTCTTGTCATGCTTTTCAAAAAGCAGAGCTTGGTCCGTGTTGTAGACTATGTTAATGAATACAATTCAAAAAGAAATATACTTGTAGACCATACAAAGTGATGGTTCCCAGTAAGATAAATAGATATACCGAAACAAATAGCCAATTTGACCGAGGATAAACGTTACAAAAGTATCCTGGTTACTCCTAGTAAGTCGTTATTAGTATGGGGGCTTGTTCTGTTGAGATTTAGAGGTTCCCAATGTGTTTCCTTTAATGGCTGCAACTTCACTATGATTTGCAGTAAGACGGAAAAACAGACTGAATAATATCGCGAATCGAGCCACTAGCGAGACTGTTAGAAAGACGATTATCCGTGACAAACGAGTCTTTTTCCACGTATGTGGCGAAGCATCAACTCCCTAGACGAAATCTGTATACTGAAAGTGGAACTACTTGGTCTTTACATCATGTGTCGAAATAGCCAGCATACTGTATTCCTCTATAGACTCTTGCTAGTAGTTAGAGTGTTTCGCAACTGGCATATGAAATTCATCCAGTTGGCCCGATGCAGTGAAAAAGTGAAGGTTCTAGAAACATACCAATGACGCAAAAGAACATATCAACATCCAGGATTCCTACGTAATAGTACGTATCATAAAGTAATGAAACATGGCAACTCATCATAAGCGTGACAATGCTCTGTTTGTTCGTTAACTAGGGTTCGCGGCTGTGACGCAAACCTAATGACACCTTACATAAGCAGCCATTTTCGGGAGCAATTAAGGGCGTGAAACGATGTATAAAGGGGGAACAAATTTCCCCGTTTCAATCCACTCATCAATAAATCCAAAACATGTCGTCAATTATTGCATCTCATATTCCAGCCTCAATTTCCACCGAAAGAGTTTCTGAATTCTTTTCTTTCTGTGGTAAGATAAAGTCAATTACCCCATTAGGAAAGCAAGAATTGTTCCAATCTTTCAAGATTGATTTCGAGTCTGAAAAGGCATTGAGTACCGCAACATTACTTAATGATGCTGAATTGGATGGAATTCCAATTGTTATAGAAGAAGCTAAGAGTGGTACTACCACCAAGGATCAACCTCCTCAATATTCTGAAACCGTCGGTAGTGGTGCTGGCACTGCTACTAACGATGCCAAGCTTACTGGTGACAGTAGCTACGATGATATTTCTCAAGAAGAAAAACCAAAATATGCTATTATGGCTCAATTGTTGAGTAATGGTTACATTTTAAG
Organism: Suhomyces anneliseae; assembly: GCA_030568535.1. Taxonomy (NCBI): domain Eukaryota; kingdom Fungi; phylum Ascomycota; class Pichiomycetes; order Serinales; family Debaryomycetaceae; genus Suhomyces; species Suhomyces anneliseae. The sequence goes on from JAJMGB010000037.1 coordinate 19,636, forward strand.
TGATAAGATTGTTGAAAAGTCCATTGAAGTCGATAAAGAACAAGGTATCAGTACCTCTTTCAAGAACTTCCTTACCTCCTTAGACGAGAAATACATTCATTCTCAACAACCAGATTCTACTGCCAATAATGTTCAAAGTAAACTCGGTTCTTGGACTAGCCTGATTGCCAAATCTCCATACACTGCTAAATTGTCCAAGTACTTTGAACAAGCTGCCAACAGTCCTTATGGTGTAAAGGTCCATGAATTCTACAAGAATATCAGTCAAGATGTGAGACAAATCCACGAAGAAGCCAAGAGATTAAAGGATTTGAAGAAAAACGAAGAATTGGAAGAAAAATTGGAACCAGCTCAAGCCTCTGCTAATGCTGGTGCAGCCATCAATACTGCCAATTAGAATAAGTAGCTATTAAAATGTTTTATGAATCATTGAATTATTAAAAATTTAATTATTGTAGTATTTCATATTATTGTGTAACATGTGATAACTGGGTTTAGTGGAGTGATATTTTCTAAGTTGTTGGTGTTGGTGTTGTGTTCGCAACTAACCATCATCGCTTATTTTTGGGTGCAAAAAAGTGCGACACAGACCCATTTCACCACCTATGGTGATGTCTCGACACAGAAACAATCCTCTTACTTCGGTCAGATACCAAGTGGCTCATTCCAATAGGACACTAGAGTACAGCATCGCACAGGACATCAAAACATGCTTGCTTATTGTTGAGCGAATGTTCGATGTTCAGGCACATAAGCTAGACCACAGCAGGTACGAAAAGAAGACTTGTTGGTTACTACACTTGAACAACAGTATCACAACATCCTTAAAAAACACACAAGAAACATACTAACATTAGAAACGAGATTCTTTATCGATTCTTTTCGTCCACCCAGTGTAATTCGCTCCTCGTATCTGGATCCATTTCACCACTGGTACTCTCTGGTATCATCACTATTGATACACTAATACGTGCCCACTTGGTCTTTCTTAAGAACACAGCCATTCCCAACCCTCAGATCTCTCAGGGTTGGCCAACATGTGTAAGTGAAGCATTTCGGCGGTTGATACTTCGGCTATCACAGTTTTTAGAAATTTTATTGAGCAAAGAAGGATACTTGAATTACGAGGTAGCGACTTCAATGGTATGAAAATCATACAAGAGAGAAACTCTTATATGAATATGGTTTGGTTAATATACCCAATTGAAACAAGTGGTTGCTTGGATAACTTGTAATAAATTCAAAGGTCAATTTGAAGAAGATATTATGTGATGAAATTTAGAGTAAGTGGTAGTGGTAATCTCACCGTATATCTACACAATAAATAATAGTATACCATTAAGAACAAAAAATAAGAACCTAGTAGAACTTTAGAGACCGATCTTCAACAGATCTTCGACAGTATCTTTGTACTTCTGTGTTCTTTTGTAGAATATATAAAAAAACTCCGCGACGGGGAATTGAACCCCGGTCTACCACGCGACAAGCGGTAATTCTAGCCACTAAACTATCACGGATGTTAGATGTTGAAGATTGTACACCTTGTAGTCGTCACATGACGTATCAGGTGGTGATGACTCTTATCATTTTAATTGATAACGTGGGACCGAGAACCGAGATAATGACTTTTTTTTTCAAGCCACAAAATACTTAGCCACTTTATAGCCAAAATACCAATCGAACAATCTAGTACCCACATATACGATGCACAAGAAACGTACTTATAAATATAATAGCATTTATTATTAATCGGAGTACCCGTTCATTTTATTCTTTTTAGTGATCTCTGATTAATATTTACGAGTCACTCCGGGTCACTTAATGTCCGAGACACAATCCCCGAGGCAAACTCCGGGATGTGAATAATCAGGAAGAATATCCTCGAATGTTGAACCGTGAAGAACACAAAATAAAAAAAAATTTACAAGGAAGAAGATTGGTGGGATAGTGGTTGAGATACGGGTCATTGCGCCTCCGTCATCATCTCAAACCCGCAATCGGTCAGAGTCTTTGCCTTCAGTAAATGATGGTATCTATTGTCCACACACCATACTTGCTTCTCACGTGCTCACCCCCACACTCCCGATAACATGTACCCCAGAGATAGGGAAGCAAAATAGAAAAAACTGGGGGCAATCACGTGGCCTGTGTGGGTTTTTGGGTCAATAAAAGATTTGAAAAAGTCTGGGGTATTTCGATTTTAATAAAGTAAGATTTTAACTAACAAAAGACCGTAAGCCGAGAATGGAGTCGGAATAAATCCTACCGTAGATCAGATTGGTCAATCCCAAGGTTCCGTTTGTCCTACACACAATTTTATATAGGCCGAAACCGCGGTCCTAGTCATGTGCGCCTTTGACATAGATGGTGCCTCGGGTAAAAGGAGACCCGGAATTTCACACACTTTGGATTCCCCAGTCCGAATGGGCGAACCCCAGATTTTATAAATACGGGATTTATTCCCGTTTAAATTTTTAAAATACTCTTTCTTTCTTTCAAATTATTTATACAGTTTATTATATTATCGCTGGGCGTATATATAAATAAATATCAAAAAAGAAGAAATTACATTTAAGTTTTTTCATATCTATTCAATTTCCCCTTTTATAAAAAGTTTTGCATTATGTCTAGTCAAAAAAAGGGTACTTCCCTCGTTGATTTAGTTGCCGGTGGTACTGCTGGTTTATTTGAAGCCTTATGTTGTCATCCATTAGATACCGTTAAGGTTCGGATGCAATTGTACAGAAAATCCGGTAAGAAACCACCTGGATTTATTCGTACTGGTATTAATATTGTTCAAAAAGAAGCATTTTTATCATTATATAAAGGTTTAGGAGCTGTTGTTATTGGTATTGTTCCAAAAATGGCCCTTCGTTTCTCATCTTATGAATTTTACAGAAGTTTATTATATGCTCCAGATGGTTCTATTTCTACTGGTAACACTTTCCTTGCCGGTGTTGGAGCTGGTATTACTGAAGCTGTGATAGTTGTTAACCCTATGGAAGTTGTTAAAATTAGATTACAAGCTCAACATCATTCTATGGCTGATCCTTTGGATGTTCCAAAGTATAGAAATGCTCCACATGCTGCTTACGTCATTGCTAAAGAAGAAGGTTTCAAGACCTTTTATAGAGGTGTTTCTTTAACTGCTGCCAGACAAGCTACCAACCAAGGTGTTAACTTTACTGTTTATTCTAAGATAAAGGAATACTTACAACAAGCTCAAAACACTGAAATTTTACCATCTTACCAAACCTCTTTAATTGGTTTAGTTTCTGGTGCTTTAGGTCCATTATCTAACGCTCCATTGGATACCATTAAGACCAGATTACAAAAGACTACTTACGCTTCCAATGAATCTGGTATGGTTAGAATTGTCAAGATCGGTCGTCAATTGATTAAGGAAGAAGGTACTGCTGCTTTATACAAGGGTATCACTCCAAGAATCATGAGAGTTGCTCCAGGTCAAGCTGTTACTTTCACTGTTTACGAATTCGTTAAGGATCAATTGACTGGTAATACCCCAGCTACTCAAGTGGCTAAGAAGTTGACTTAAGCTTTTTAAAATCATACACTGAGAATTACATATATATAAAAATTATAAAATCAACTCAGAGTTTGTGCAAAAAAGTTAATCTAGCTTCTTATGACCCACACTGCGTTCTTTGTAAGTAGCACTATTTATTGAATAAATTAAGTGAATATTAAAAAAAAATATAAAGACATCATAGAAATTTCAACTGTATTATTACAAACACTTAAACTCAGTAACAAATTTAGTAGAATGAATTCCAACAATTTAGACTAAAAATCAAACCAACCAAATCTTACGATTATAGACGGCTCCGATTTTGAAAAATTTCACTTTTGTTGGTTAAAATTATTATTTTGGCAGTTGTCGGATTAGTTACGAGATGATCTCTCGGTAAAATCCGTCCATTGACCCGAAATCATTGTGGGGCGCAACTGTTCCCGAGATGACTAGGAGTCATTTTCACATGAGTAACTCTCTCACTTTACCGAGATACTGAACTACATGCAAATATTCCGATAGTCTGACAAATCGGTGGATGTAAAAGTCCGCTATTGGACCGATAATATACCGAAGAACAAATGGCATAAATGTGTTATTTACTTTCAATTTTTCACTGCCCGAAGATTATTCAGAATGTCCGAAACCACTTCCGCGAAAGGAGTGGGTGTACGGAACATGTCACTTTTACGAATAGGAGAATTTTGGGTAATCACTTCCGGAGAACAGTCCGAGTCAAAATAATATTCGGTTGATACCGTTAGACTTTTCAGCTAGATTAGAATATTGTTAGTTCATGTAAATCTTCCGAATTTGCTAAGTCCGCATAAAGCCCCACTAGGATTAATTGTCAGTAATCGAATACAATAACTAAATAGTATGGGGTAACTACACATATATCGACCCCAGATTTTGCCTAATTTATAGATGTCTTCAAAAGTGACTATAATGGATGATTTTAGACACTAGTTTAACGGTTTTCGACAACCGTTGGTTTGTTATATGTTAAGCCTCGGTGATAAGGCAACCAGTGGTACCAGACACTTTTTTTCACTATGGCACCATTTTCAGTAGTTCAGTGGTGATTGTACTACATTCCAAACTGAATACAACGATCTTCGGTTTACTCCGATCCTAATACTTCTACTTTTACTCCTTGTATCTAATTCAGAATTCGTAGATTTTACACTATGTACACTCATAAGGATATATCATTAACATAGACTCACATGAGTTGCAACCAACTCGTTCAGTTCTATGGTTTGGTGACATCAGAACCTGTCTGATATCGTCTGGCACTTATTGTGCACTTTTTGAAGGGTGGTTTTTGAGGTGATTGTTAGGTCGCTTGACTTAGTTTGGTTTGGCTATATGCATCAAGAAAATGTGTGATCTGAGTGCATCACCTCTGGCAAAATCTTTAGTACAGTATTGACAATGGAAAGGCTTCTCTCCAGTGTGCAGCCTAACATGAGTAGTAAGTCTATACTTTTGATTGAAGCTTGCTTGACAAATTTGACATTTATATGGCCTTTCACCAGAATGAACTCTTTTATGACGTTTCAAATCTGATAATTTGGCAAATGCCTTATCACACTCGTCACAAGGATGAGTCTTTGGCATACGATATGGTGGACGGTAGGCAGGACTTACTACTTTATCATGCATAAGGATTTCGTGATTAAATAATAATTTGTAGGTGGGAAATGTCTTTGAACAATTTTTGTAGTTACAATGGAATACTCTTTCTGGAAGGACCATGTTATTTGGATCATCAAGGTTTTGATCAATTTGAGGATTTTGATTATTTTGTCCTAATTGAATTGGGGCACCTTGATTTGCATTATGAAGACTTGCTGCTGTTGCTGGATCTACTACTTGTGTGACTGATGATGATGAGGACGAAGATGGTGGTAAACTGGTGGTTGGAGGTTCCATTACCAAATCAGTATGGTGGGAATGACGATGATACCTCAAGTTTTGATATTGACTGAATTGTTTACCACAACTTCCACAACGATAAGCTGTGGGGTTAATTCTGTGACTTCTTTGATGGTTTCTTCTATCGATACGATTGGTGAAGTAAAGATCACACATCTCACATTTGAATCTGGTAGGTGGTCTTTCAAACCTTCTTTCTTCTACTTCATCACCCCTAGCAGTATCTCTAAGGGCTGCTCTGAGGTCCGCACGTCTCTGGCTTGTATTCATATTGTGCGAACTACTGTTTCGTGTGAACTAGTTGATAGTACTCAGTATTAACACTACTGGATACCTCTTGTTTTTTTTTTTGTCCTTTTTTTTTTGGTTTGTTTAACAATAAATGTTATGATACTAAAACCTTTATGGCGTGACAGGGTCTGGCGATACCAAACGGTTGTTTGACAGTTATCGCAATCAATTGGACCCTTTTTATACCCTTTCCCACTTGCGTTCTACCGAGGGATCTTTTGATGGTTGTCAGCACTGAAAGTGTTATGAAAGTCCTTAATGTTCTTTGCTCTGATGAATTGATTTACAACTGTTTATCTATTTTTTTTAGGGAGTTCGGACTCTCTTTTCCTGACTGATCCCGCACCTCCTTCATTCCTGTTGCCATTGCACAGGCACGACTGGTATATGCGAGCATCAGTAGAAGGTTGCCTTACTTAAGCAATCTGGAACCAGTACTAAGTCTTGGTATTTACGAGTATAAAAGTGATATACACTAAAAGTCTAAAAAATAGACTAATTTGAAGAAGCCGGGATTAACACCAAGAATTCGGTAAAACATTCCATCACTTCCGAACCATTTCAGTACTCAATTCGTCCTAGTTCAAACGTCTCTTTGCTTTGCCGCCATAATGATTAGACAACTTACTACCCTTAGACCAACATTTCGGTTGGGACGGATGTTGCACACTTCATCACCAGCCCTTTTCCCAAGAAATAGAACAAGATTCACAAGGGAGATCTCGGAGGATGAAGTAGAACAGTTTAAGAAATTACAAGCTCAAGAAAGACAGTACCAGAATGCCCAAGGCCAATCGCAACAAGACTTCCCATTCCAAACCCATCCTTCTTCCGATTATCGCCAATACCAACAATCACCATCGTCACAACATACAGTTTTTAGCATACCGCCAAATAAGAATGGGTTAATTACTCCTGAAGATGGTATTTATCAACTTCTTAAGGAACCTACCTTGGTGATAGAAAGACAAATCGAATTCATGAACGTTTTCCTTGGTTTTGAACAAGCCAATAGATACAAGATTATAAATTCTTTTGGTGACCAAATTGGTTACATGGAAGAAAAGGACCTTGGAATTTTCAAGATGCTTGGTAGACAATTTTTCAGATTGCACCGTCCTTTCGATATTGACGTTTTTGATAACTATGGTCAATTGTTACTTACTATCAAAAGACCATTTTCTTTTATCAATTCCCATATTAAATGTTATTTACCGGGTTACGACCATAACAATGACATCATGCATGAGCCATTGGGTGAATCCATTCAAAGTTGGCACTTATGGAGAAGAAGATATAATTTATTTAAGTTGGAAGATGAAACCACTGATGAATTCGACCAATTCGGTAAAATCGATGCTCCTTTCTTATCCTTTGATTTCCCAGTCAGAAATGCTGATGGATATGTCATTGGTTCTGTTGACAGAAACTGGGTTGGTTTAGGTAGAGAAATGTTCACCGATACCGGTGTGTATATCATCAGAATGGATCCTGCTTCCTTTGAAGGTATGGGAGAAATGTATCCTAATGTTGCTGGCCCATTGACTCTTGATCAAAGAGCTATTTTGTTAGGAAATGCCATCAGTATTGATTTCGATTACTTCTCCAGACACAGTTCAGGTACTGGAGGGTTATTCAGCTTTGGTGGTAGCTACGAATAAGGAGCCTACAAATATCAGTGAATTATATCTTCCTTCCAGTCCATAAAAAAATGAGGTTAACCAGACAGAAGAAAGAAGAACAGAATCAAACTTCTGATGTCTTGGTAAGTTCAATGTTGCATTATAGAATAATTGGTTAAATCAATAGAGAAATGGGCCCTTTGATTTGATCATCACTGGAAGAGAAGCAACTTCACCTACCTAAGACGTTTTTACAAGCGTTCATATCACATATAGGAAATTATAATACCGGTTATTGAGTCTATATTACTATTATTATTATACATCAGAATCTTCATTCTACTTAATTTGGTTGTTCAAACAACACAATTCTTGCCTCTTGTAATTACCTTTTGCGGAACTTCATTTGTTGTCTAGTTTCATCTTAGCATACTTCCTCATCAAGTCGGCTTGTCCCTTCTTTCTAGCTTGTTCCTTAAAAGCATTCCATTCTTCATCAGTTGAGTTTCTGCTCATATCCTTGAGCAATTCCACAATTAATCCAAGGTAATCATGTCTTCTCAATTCGTTTTCTTTCTTCCAAGACTCTCTTTTGTTGAGTTCTCTGGTAACACCTTCAACATCATCATTTTGTTGATAGTAGTTTAATTTATTATTTGTGATACCTAATAAGGAAAATCTCAATTCACTCATGTCGTACTTGGAGATTCTTTCTTGGATGACTTCAGGTAACTTTTCGTAGAATTCTTCATCTGTAGCAACAGCAGCATGTTTAATAGGATATGATTTTAATCCATCCAATTCGTAGATATAGCCATTTTTTCGTATGTAACCGACGAAATGGAACAATCCATCATTCTTATCGTCATGGTTTTGAGGTGGTTTTTCATCATCTACCACCAAAGAGTGAGGAGCAGAGAATGAGTTATGGACTGATCTAATCAAGTCACTATTAGAGATGGTTTCACCAATCATTTCACCATCGAATCCATTGACGAATGCCTTGAAATTGGATAATTCAGGACCGAGGTCGATCTCGTCTTTATTCAAAAGCACATTCAATACCGCTTGGGTGGCACAAGCGTTCTGGATGGTCTGGTTGGCAAAAAAGAGCCCTTCGTCTTGGTAGTTTTGATCATATTGACCGGTCAAAGGCTTGTTACCATTTTGAGCATACTCTCTATCAATCTTACCATATTTGAATAAGAAAATGACCCCGTAAAGTGGAGCCAATGCCTTTAAAGAGTCTGAATCAATGGAGTATAAGTCATTGATTTCAACGTCTTGGACTTGTAATTTTTCCACCAATTCGGTGAAGACACTCTGAAGGTTAGAATAGGGATGGATGAATAGCAGGTATGGATAATGTACTTACTGCGTCTGAATCTATAGTATTCCAACCACTTTCGCTCATTGTAGGGTAAGTAGTATCTAGTGGCAATTTGTGGAGTCGCACGGGACTTATCTGTAGTGAGAACTCCGCTTGGGAGAAGCCCCCGCGAGGTTTAGGGAGAATCAGGAAAATAGCGAGACACTTAGCGAAAAATAAGTACCAGTGATAAAAGCAAAGCAATTACCATAAAAATCCAAAAAAAGACAAAAAATGATACCAGAACCAGCTATATATTTGTAACTGTATTTATTGCCTCTTCTTTGCACTTAATTAACCCATTTATTTCTAACCTTTGCTGTCCCTTTATTAGTCCCTCTATACTTCCTTAGTCTCTCTCTCCCTGCGTATCGTCACACGTGACAAACACGACACTTAAACCGAGTGAACACGACGCTTGATTATCACTATCACCAATGAGTTTAGGAGCAGATTACATCGAGTACAACAGACTCTTCCAATTCGGCTCTACTCCTGTGGAGTCCAGTGCTTTCACCAGAAGCTCTGCCTTTGTCACCGGGCTTTTGGTCATAATTGGTACGTTAAATTCCATGTTGTGATTATTATTATTATGAACCTTATACTAACATTTAGCTTTCTTTTCATTGACCATGACCTTTTTAAGTGATAGAAAGACCACCTCACCAGTGGTGTATATTTTAAGGGCATTAGTTGCTTCTTTATCCATTGGAGCTGGAGCCATCTATGTTTCCAATTTCGTGGGTGTGTACATTTAGACAAAGCAAGAGCTTGAACCAAGTGAGAAACTGTCAGTTTATCAAAGAATTAGATTAGAAATATTGATGGTTTCACAGGGGGTAACAATTAACGAACAATGAGTTAAATATAAATAAACATAATGATACAATTGAATTTTGAACGGTGTGTTGGTTAAGTGGAGAGTCAATCTAGAGGTACGAAGAAGAATATAGAACTGAATTGGAAGTGAAAAAATAGAGATAATGTCAATTTTTGAGGAGATAATCCGTCCATATGTTATCTAGAACTGGGATCAAACGAAAACTAATACCGAGATCTGGATAATCGTGAAATGTCGGATTAATTAGTATCAGAGAACTATCAGATCAATACCTATAAGAAGAGATGATCCACATACTTGCCAACCACAACCACATTCAAACCTGTAGAAAATTACCAAATCACTGTAATGCTAGCGAACGGCTTCTTATTGGCCGTTTACCAATATTCTGTCGTTTTCAGCGTAGATCGAACCGAAATAATTTTTCAGTATGGATCATTAACTTACCACAATGTGTATAGATTATTAATTAATGAGATACTATAGTGGGACCGTTACATGTCCTCTATTACATCAAATATTGGACCACAACCCAACTACCTGTTTCCTCTATGCCCCCCACAAACATAGTATAAATCTCTCGCTCGCAAAACTCCCGTATATTGGCAATTTTTCACTTCTCTCATATTACTCTACTACCTTTATACCCGTCTCGGACAGGTGCAATTTCTGGCTCGTTGTTCTTCCGCAGTAATCTAAAAAATCTATATCACCATTTATCAATCATCTAAATGATCTTGAAGCATCTACTCCTCGTATTCCAGCTCTTGGTGCTTGCATCTGCAAGAGCACTGGGTGATGAATATGCATCCGATCCCAACATTTACGAACTTACTCCTTCTAATTTCGATAAAGTCATTCATAAGTCCAATTATACATCTATAGTCAAGTTCTATGCTCCATGGTGTGGTTATTGCCAACAATTAAAGCCTGTATATATGAAGTTGGCCCGGTACTTACATAGGGATGGCCAATATGCTATTAATGTTGCCTCGGTTAACTGTGACAAGGATTCCAATAAGCCATTGTGTGCTCAATACCAAATCCAAGGATTCCCTACTTTGGTGGTTTTCAGACCTCCTAAATATGAAGAGGGCAAACACAAAAAATCAAGACATGCCACCGAGATCTATAACGGAGAAAGAAACTTAAAGGCTATGTCCAGTTTCCTTACTTCCAGACTTAAGAACTATGTCAAGAAATTCCCTAATTTGTCAAGTGATGGTCTCACCAAATGGATGGAAACTAGCGAGTCTGACTCCCCTAAGTTCTTATTAGTAAGCAACAACCAACAAATCAGTCCGTTATTAAAGACTTTGGCCATTGACTTCATGGGTCTTGTCAAGTTTGGTATGGTTTCTACCAAAGACAAGAAATTGAAGGATATAGAGATCAATGGTGTTAAGGTACCAGACGCACCGTTACCTGCTTTATTCTACTTTGATAGCGAGAAAAACGAGTTTATTCATTTTGAAACTAAGAAGTTGAACGACAAGTCCAAGATTAGTGAATGGGTCATGGAACTCACTGGAAAGGAGCCTATTGAAGGCTTTTTGTCCAAGAAGGATACCAAGTACTACTCTTACTATAGAAAGCACCAAAAGCCACCTAAGAAGAAGGAATACGATGAGTTGTAATTGAATTATAATAGAATAGCTAGAATAGCTATAAAAAAAACATAGCAGAAATTAGTTCTGGTAAAATACTAGAACTTTATTGCAATAGGTTAATACATGTTAAGAACCACAGATATGGTTCAATATAATTACAAGTAGATGAAATGTATACTGGTCAATATACTAGAAGTTATATTAAGAATAGTAAATTCCTCTATATTGGTTTACTGTATTCTGGGTTATTTAAATACTGTTGTTCTATATTTTCGTATGTTTTGCCTTATTATAGGTCCAGACTTCTATTATTATCTATATTATTGTACTGGTACAGGGTATGATATTCTATCTATTGATCCGAAGCCTCCCAGAATCCTTACCAGGGCAAATAAATATTCAAGCTTGTTCACTTGTCTTGTCTTTAATACTATGATCTCTTTTCCTCGAACTTAGGCCTTTCCTAAGTTATCCATCATATCCATCAAATCGTCTAAACTCTCTTCCTTCTTTTCTTCTACTTTCTTATCTGAGTCGGCCATTTGGATCCAGTTGGTCACTTGTTCAACAAGCATTTTGGAGTTAGGAACAAAATGTCCTCCTGGATGTTTTAACAAATCGGAGTTTTCCTTGGTGATATCGTAAAAGGTCAAGTTTCTATCGTCACCAACAACGGTATCGAGTTCACCGTAAACATGTAAGTACTTGATATCACCAGGAACTTCTGGATCAGGGTAATATTTCAGGAATCTATCGTTACCCTTAATTTTAAGATCGATCTTGAATCCAGAGTATAACACCATAAATTTCAATGGTTCAGCTTCAAAGATCTCTTCAAACTTATGAGAAAGAAGACCTGCAAGAGCAGCACCTTGAGAGAATCCAATAACACCCACAATAGGTAATTTTCTATCTTCTTCAGATTCTATGGTGACTTCTTCTCCTTCTTCTTCTGGTAATAATTCACCATCTTTGATGTATTTCTTGATGGAATCAATAGCACCTTCGATATCGAATCCTTCGTCTCCCTTAGGCTTCAACCACCATCCACGGTTAGCAAAGCCGTCTGAATCGAACTGGGTGAAGTTTTCTCCGAGGGAACTGGCTTCAACCTTAAAGGGTCCATTAAGATAGACGGTCTTGTATTGGAGCTTGTGTAAACGTTTACGTAAGGCCGAGGTCTTAGCGTAAAATGTGGAGGCGGTTTGGGTGTACCCGTGCAAGAAGAGGATCTTGGCTTTAAACTGAGGCTTTGGTGGCATTATCAGTGTATATTTCAGTAGCTTATGTCTTGTGATGACTAGTGAGATTAGTGATACTGATAGTGAGAAATATTACTGATAGCGATGATAGTTTTAGGTAGTGTAGTAGTGAAATTGCGGCGGTGCGATAGCGAGAGAAAAATGATGGGCTAGCGAGAAATAGTGTTGAGCTGGGCCAGTGGAAAAGTACCCAAACAAAATAGGATGGCGGTACAGTGTACGAAATTAGACGTTTACGTGGTGGTTTACGAGTACCAAGAATTTTAAGACCAGTTCTTGGTAATTAATGCCCAGATCATGTGACATTCTCGTTCCGACCCTTCCATTCCGTGTGGTATTGGGTCTTTGGCTACTCCCGTTAAAACCCATGAATTTCGGCGGCTACCTAGGCTGCGAAAACTTAAGTCCGTTAGGCCCACACTAACTATAGCGTGTTATTGCACCCATGAAAAATACGGATATATGCCTATATTCTACAATGTGGATTTACGGTGATACCACTACGGTGGACATAATGACCATAAAGATCATCTGGTCCCACTTTAACCTCTTTAAATAGTAAACTGTATTGATAGATCTAAATAATACATGATGTCATGAATGCATTGATATCGTGATAGCGTAATGGAAAATACAACAGATGCAACAGAAGTGTCATTTATATTGCATTTTCTTGTTCGTTTATAGCTGGTGATTTTTCATGAGTTGAATGTATGAGTGATGAACTGAACTTTAATTGTAATATAATAATAATAATAATATTAGAGGAACTCTAAAGAAGTGATGGCCTGTATACTTTAAATGGCCTTCTTTAAGTCCAAAATGTTGTTGATAATTTTAATCTTGGATTTATCCTTGTTATCACCATTTCCATAGTAGTTTTCAAAATCTTCTTTACCCTTCAACTTTTCTAATTCTTCAGCAATTTCAACATAGTGAATAACATTACCATAACCTAAATCGTGAGCAGCCTTGACATTAATTTCACTATCATCAACGAAAGTTTGCTTAGCAAGAACATTCTTGTTTTCAAAATCAACATTGGTAATGCTTAAACATTGCTTGAAGAACTTTGGCATTGGCTTACAGATAATTGGGAAGGATGAATAGTCACAGTAAGTTAAACCATCGAACAAATCACCTAAACCAAGGAATGAGATCACTCTAAGAGCATGGTTTTTGTAGGCATTGGTAATTAACCAGAAGTGATCGTAGTCATATTCTTCTCTGATGGAAATAAGCAAGTCTCTAAGTTCTTGATTGTAGGTCAAAGCAGATTTTAAGTCCAAGGCATCATCGACCTTAGAGTTGTACTCCAAAGCATCGATTTGATGGTTTCTAACAAGACCTTCAATTGCCAAACCGTATGTCTTGTAGTACTTCATGTGTAAGTTGTGAGCTTCTTCATCTTCAAGTTCCAAATGCTTCTTGAAGAAGTCATGGATCTTTACTTGCATCATATCATGGATTCTGGTAGATCTACGATACAAACAGTTATCGATATCGAAGTAGAAGATCTTCTTGTTTTTGGCGTTTTCTGGTAATGGACCGAAACCATAAGGAAGCTCAACCACTGAACCTGATTTGGTTTCTGCTGGTGTTAATTCTGGGTTGACGTATCTTACCGATGAGTTTTGGGTCATTGTGGAATAGTTGGAAGATTTGATGATTTTGGGGTGGGTTAATGATAATTTACCAGCGCTAAGGAAAGTGCGAGTAGCGGAAGTAAAAGGTCTAAAAAGCGAAATTTTGAATAGTCTATATTTATTGGATTTGCAACAAATCAATAATAAGAATAACTACGTCTAGTTTTCAGCAATGTTGGTTACTTATATAGTCACGATCTATTTGGATTAGGTAAGCGCACACGTTCACCCCACTCTTCGCGGGTTTTAGACTGAGTCATACATAGTTAAGAGATAAGCTAAAATAAACACCTTTTCCGGGTGCTTTAAATAGCCCCAGGATTAAGTTTTAATCATAGTGACTCACCGGTGGTACCAAACGACATCAAATGGAGATTTGCTTTAGTTAACTTGACAGTTACCGTTTCCAGGTTGTGGAACTGGTGTTGTCATGGCTGCCAAAAACTCTAAATGTGGTGAGAAACCAAATCGTTGATTTTTAACTTTTTGATATAAAATATTCTCGAGGTGAGTTTGACATATAATCATATCAATCACCACGTGAGCCATAAACGTGTTTAGATTTACATCAGGTGCAAATACGAATCTTCCCAATATGATTTGTTGCTCTGTAGCGAGTGTGCTGGTAGTATTTGTGTATTAGCTTATTGGTGCAAGGTTGCAAGTCTTGTGACAAAGTCTTTGGAGAATTCAGGGACTAAAATTGGAATATGGGCCACTAACCATCACAAGATAAAAACGCTAATTCTACCACCATTGCTACTTTCTGTAAGACTGTGATATTGTGATTTAGCTAGTTGTAGAAGTAGTCCTTGGTGATCAACCGCAAGTCTTTTTCGAACTTATTATGGATATAGTTTACTGTGTGGTATGCATTGGTGGCTCTTTTTGCGAGCTCCTCTCTGTTGTAGACCTCTTCTGTTTCAACATATGCGATGTCTCTGATGACTCCATGAATATGGTTTTTGAGTTCATGTAATTGAGTAGTCAATTCGGTCAATCTCTTGACATTTGAGGCGCGTATAGATTCATATTTGTTTGGATCGTTTTCCAACTCCTGATGGTTATGTTTGAATGGCTTAAGCATCACATATCTGAGCAATTCTATTTGGTAGCAATGAAGATAGAATAAATTAATTGAGTCCAGATCTTTAGCTTGGAACCCGGCAATTATATCATTACTTTTGATCGTTGCAAATACTGACTTGGTCATTGCAACTGTAGGTGTAAATGTGAAATCTTCTTTAGGATATTCTGATTCTTCTTCACTTAAAAATTTTAGACTTAACCTTGATATAATCACCTGGATCATACCGGTAGAAGAAGCGAAACAGATATTTAGTAACCTTAAGATATTGTAAGAAAGCTCGTATTCCAGTTTCTTAATTTGAGGTGGCTCTTGATGATAGAAATGCGGTTTGATACAAAACTTCATCACCAAATAAAATCGGAAGCAAAAGTCTTGTCTGACATAAGAATCTGTATAAATTGATTCGGAGAAAGCTGTAACTATATGTGGAAAGACAGAAGCAATAAATGAGTTCAATTGGTCTGGCTCGTGTTTATTTGCATTAAAATCGCTTAATGTCAAGAAGAATGCTTCTAAGATTTGATCGAACTTCTCCCTTGAAGGACCGAGACTCAAATGGTAGTTCAAAACTATAGCTGACCGTATAAGACTCAATTTTGTATGGTTGTTAAATTGAGATAACTTCAATGGAATGCCCTGATTAGCTTTTTTAGGACTTATATAGCTGGTATTTACTCCAATTGCTTGAAGTTGTAGATGCAAATCGTCGGACCCTTCGATCTTTGTATCCTGAAGCATTTCATTGACTTGCTCCAATTGAGCCAAATTGGTGACATTACTCAATACGTAGTTGACAAAATGACCCATTATTGGCTTCAATTTTGGCACGGTGGTCAGTCTCTTCCTGGTGATATCATAAAACATTGATTGGTTAACTTTAAAGGGAAGTTTCCATTCTAGATCAACTTTATGAACAGTAGAAAAAAAGTAGAAATGACGGTGCAAGTCGTCCCACAGACTCTTGTTCAGACCAGACTTGATGATGTTCTCCACTAGCAGCTCGTCTCTTTCTAAACTGTATACTTTTGTAGATAATGAGCCATTATCGTTTAATTCCTCAATGATTCGTTTCTTACGAGCCATCAATTGGTCATAATCTCTTCGTATTTTCAGCTCCTCTTCTCGTATTTCACGATTGAGCTTGGTATCCATCTGGTGAAGTTGTTCGTTTCTGATGGCATCGTGTTGAAAGATGGCGGGTAGCTGGAGATCAAACTCAGAGATGTCTGGGGTGTTTGAATTGGAAAGGATGTTTGGTACCGGGGTCGCTTCCTTTTTGGGAGATGGCTCCTTCTTGGGCTTGGTGAATTCTCCACTTAGAAGCGAGATTACCGAGAAGTCATCCTCGTCGGAGCTTTCACTACTAGAAGACATGGTGATAGATGTTAGGTCGTGGGACAGCTAAGTGATAGGTGTGGATCTGGTGTGTGCAGGTCGCTAAATGGGTCCGAGAGAGGGCCAAAAGAGAAGAGTGAAAAATGCAACGTTGCGAAGAAAATGGGTAGAAAAAAGATAAAAAGGTTTTAACGTGAAGTGGAATAGTATGATTGATTTTACTGTTACAGTTTGGTACTTTTTCGAGGGTTACGATGTTACATCCGAAAGATCTCTAACATTTAATCACCAAGATTCTATGTAAATTATACACTACAGTTGGGGCCTGTTTCAAACTGAAACCAGAACAGGCACCTACAAACCAAACACCGCCATTTCATCACCCATATCGTTTCATAAAGCTGTCTCTGTCGTGTCATATCTCTTCTATCTCTTTCATCTCTTCCATCTTTTTCATCTCCATCGCATCAGATCTACTACGTCATATGTGTCAAGGTAAAGGTGCGCCGCAGTACTGTTACTGGCATTGGCACTGGCACTGGCACTGGCACCAACGTCTTTCTACGTCCACCAACCAAACCAAACCATACCACTTCAGCCTCGTCCATGCCGTACCGTTTCCACAACGACAACAACCGAGAAACGCCGTTGGTGCCATTCTGCCAAACGTCCCTGTACTGTATATTGTGACAGGTTATGTCCCACCCTCACTAATTATCTCCCCATTTAGCTTAGCGATGGTTTGTGGCCACTAAATGGCTCGGTTTATGGCGGCTACATCACCATCGCCGCCCCATCAAACGGAGTTCTCCCAGTTGGTAATCGTCCTGCACCAAAATCTCTTTCTCTCTCTATATCCCCTCCGTCCTGCAGCGAGTGAGCCTCACTATCCAATTTCCCTCCAGATTTCCCATAACCCCAAAAACGACACCAAATCTTTTTACCATCTAATAGTTTTCTCTTTTTTTGGTTAAATCTACTATAGAATTCCTTTAGTCACTATGAGTTACGACAAATTACCTTTGGAACCTTTGTTCAAGAAGATCGACGAATTAAAGCCTCAGTTCATTGAACGTTTGGCTAAGGCTGTTGCCATTCCATCTGTTTCTGGTGACGAAACTTTACGTCCAAGAGTTGTTGAAATGGGTGAATTTTTAATTAAAGAATTAGAATCTTTAGGTTTCACTGATATCCAACGTAAGGAATTGGGTACTCAACCACCACCGGTTGCTGATCGAACCATTCAATTACCACCAGTTATTTTAGGTCGTTTTGGTAACTCTCCAGATAAGAAGACTGTTTTGGTTTATGGTCACTATGATGTTCAACCTGCTGCTAAGGAAGATGGTTGGGCCACTGATCCATTCACTTTAGTTCATGATGAAGTCAATGGTGTTTTATACGGACGTGGTTCCACCGATGATAAGGGTCCAGTTCTCGGTTGGTTAAACGTTATTCAAGCTCACAACGAATTAGGTTGGGAATTACCAGTCAACTTGGTTGTTTGTTTCGAAGGTATGGAAGAAAGTGGTTCTCTTGGTTTAGATGAATTGATCACTCGTGAAGCCAAGGAATACTTCGCCAAGGTTGATCAAGTCACCATCTCTGATAACTACTGGTTAGGTACCACCAAGCCAGTTTTAACTTACGGTTTACGTGGATGTAACTACTACCAAATCATTGTTAACGGTCCAGGTGCTGATTTACACAGTGGTGTCTTCGGTGGTACCATTGCTGAACCAATGACCGATTTGGTTCAAATCATGGCTTCTTTAGTTAATTCTCAAGGTCAAATTCAAATTGAAGGTATTAAGGAAATGGTTGCTCCTCTTACTGACAAGGAAAATGCATTATATGATGAAATCGATTTCTCTATCGGTGAATTCAACGCTGCTTCTGGTTCCGAAACCAGTTTGCACAAGACCAAGCAAGACTTATTAAAGCACCGTTGGAGATACCCATCTTTATCCTTACACGGTATTGAAGGTGCTTTCCACGGTTCCGGTGCTAAGACCGTTATCCCAGCTAAGGTTATTGGTAAGTTCTCTATCAGAACTGTTCCAAACATTGAATCTGCTAAGTTAGATCAATTAGTCTTCAAGCACGTTGAAGCTAAGTTCGCTGAATTAGGTTCTCCAAACTCCATGAAGGTTGAATTAATTCACGATGGTAACTACTGGGTCTCTAACCCATTCAACGACTCTTTCACTGCTGCTTCTAAGGCTACTCAAGACGTTTGGGGTATTGTTCCAGATTTCACCAGAGAAGGTGGTTCTATTCCAATCACTCTTAGTTTCGAACAAACCTTAGGTGTTGATGTGTTATTATTACCAATGGGTAGAGGTGATGACGGTGCTCATTCTATTAATGAAAAATTGAATGTTCCAAACTATATTAACGGTTGTAAGACCTTAGGTGGTTACTTACACTACTATGGTAAGGCTTAAATATAGATAATGATTATGTAATTTCAGAACAAACGATTTGGTTAATTTAACAAGTGTAGAAAGCTACAATTAATAGTAATAATTATAAATTTGGTGGTTTAAAAGAACCTATTTATTCAGTTTGTTAATTTTTGGTTTGGTAGATATTTTTGGAAATGTTGAAAAATTCGAATTTTGTACTAAATTTAAAAATTAACACAAACTTAGCGAAGGAGGCTTTAATACAAGGGAACAAATAGATATATAAAAAACCATTATTAGTAACCAAACAACTGTTAAACTACTGCTATACCCAGCCTAAAGATAGTACAGGTTTCCCCTTAATTATTATTACAGGTTAGAGTAAATGGAGGTTTGACATGATTCACTATTATTTGGTCCGGTACTACAATTGTCTCGCAAAGGTGCATGTCTCACAATCCAAGACACTTTTTTACAGGAGCAATGCCATATTAGGTGATGGCAAAATACAACGGGTATTCGGATGATGAAGAGGCAGGAGAAGCAGTAGAAAATGGAATTTTGGTGATGCAAAAAACAACATTTCTATTAACTGTCTAGACGTTTTGGGTGTTGGTATTTTGTGGGGTATTTCGGTGCTAGTGGCAAGCATTGGGAGCGCTTATCTCACAGTTAGTGAGAAAAAACGGACCTCCACGTTGTACCACCTTGGCCTTGGTGAAAATGAAGGCTACCGTAACAGAAATAGGGAATATCCTCCGGTTCCACCGTTAGCTATACTGGCTCCACCACCGTTGATATTCAAGCCTAATTATCTATACACATTACTAGTTGTACTGATATTTTACCGGTACTGTATCATTGGCTGACGGTGTCTCGTTAAGTTTGGTCTCGCTAAAAGTCTCACTAACATTTTTTCACCACCCCGCCGTCGTTACCCCTAGCGCCCTCAGTGGCCCACTCACTGAGTATGCTTTCCACTCCCAGCCCAAGTCTTAGTCGCGCACTAGAAAAATTTTCAACCACACTATACGTCGAATCGAACTTTACTCCGTCACCAAAATATACATCTTTACCGTTAAGTCGATTCATATCCTCCATTAATCATCCAAGGAGCCAGTGCAAATAGACATATCGATCTTGACCTTCCATCTTAATATCAATCCCCTTTCCAGTCAAATAGACAAAGAGAGAACCAAATCGAATGAACATAGTCATATTATAACCTCTTTTATCCAATCTTTTTTACGCCATCTATATAACTCCTAAATCGAAAGAAAAACCTTCACCCCAACCAAGGCCAAATATCCCAATCAACTCCAACTTCAAAAGCCAAATCTTCATATAAATATTTTTCCAAATTAAAAAAAAAAACAACAATCCTAATTAACTTCCAAATCATTTTAATCATTAATCATGTCTGAAAACCTTAAGAGAGCCGAATCATTGTTCAATAGAATCATGAAAACTGGTCCTACTGAACCAACTACCACTACCACCACTAACAACAACAACAACAACAGCAACAGTAACACCAGAACCAACACCTCCAATAAGAATTCCTACAAATCAAATAAATATAATGGAAATCATTCAGGTGGCTCTTCATCTTCCAATGCATCACATAATTCTTCGCATATAAATGCCAGTGAACTTTTACCAAAGAGAGATCCGGTTAAGGCTTCTGAGGATACTTTGAGTCGTATTCCTGAAGACCATCATATCTTACCGTATTGTTGGACCATATGGCATCACTCCAGAACCAAATTGAGAGGTATCAAGGAACAAGCTCCTCAAAATGATGAAGGTTCTGCTGCTTCTACTTCCACCACTGGTAATGCTGCCACCACTACCAATGCCACCACTGCTGCAGCTGTTGATTCTTATTTGCAAACCACCAATGAAATCGAATTTTTATCTGTTGCAGACAACAAACCAACCACTTCTATCGGATCGGTTGAACAATTATGGATGAGTTTATCATCAATTAAAAAGTCATATGAATTACCAATAGGAACTGAATTATTGATATTTAAAAGTGGAATCAATCCAGTTTGGGAAGACCCAATAAATACAAAAGGTGGTAGATGGGTTTTTAGATTTAATCGTCGTTCTACTGGAAGTGGAAATATCAATGAAGATCATGAATCAGCTCAAAAAATAAGGAAAAGAACCAGTTTAATTTGGGAAAGATTACTTCTTAAAACCGTTACTGGATCTATTATCCCAGATAATAATCCACCTGAATATCAAGAATTATTATTAAATGATATATCAGGTTTAGTCTTGAGTGTACGTAAAGATGAAGATATTATTAGTGTTTGGAATTCTAATTTGAATTTTGGTGCTAAAAATAAAAAGGACGATGATAAACCAAGTAAAAAATTGACTTCATTCCAAGCCAGAAGAATCATTTGTGATTCTATTTTAAGAGTTATTAGAGAATGTGATTCTATTTCTCAAGGTAACGATTGTGTTGAAACCATCGATAATGGATCTAGTGAAAGAGTTCTTGGTGTTTCTTTTGAATATAGACTTCATGCTGACAACAGCAATCCAATCGATGGATCTAATGGATCTAATGGAAAATACAATGGAAACAATCATCATCATCACCATTCGCATCATCACCATCACAGGAGATACAAAAAGCAAAATGAAAATAGTCAATAGTATGCATTTTTATAAATATGTATAAAAATAAATTTAATGAACCAGGTAAAACAAAATAGAAAAAAAGACAAAATCAAAAGTTTAAACTTGTAGCTTTAAATAAAATAAAGAAGTAAAATAATAAAATGAGAGTCTGTTCCAATTAGCCACAATCGTAATTGTAATTTTACTGTATGGTAATAGAGAATGCAAAATAATTTGACAGTCTTATCAACTCTGATAAAGACACGGCTTGTTCTTTCCCCAAATGATCTGGGAATGTGGTCCAGGAGATGCCAAGCAGATTTCTCGTAAATTAACAATACAAATCAAAAGTGGGCTATGAGTGAATAGATAACATGTGATTAGGAAAGCGCAAAATGTTGGACTGAGAGAAACACAAGAATTATGCACCATTAAAGGGCCCAAATTTTTTTCTTAAAATTACAGAAAGGTACAGTAACATTCTTCTCTCAACCCCAACCCCCAACCGGGGAATCCGATCCTTCGCCACATGTTCGATTTCAGGAGAAAGATTTACTATTTACCAAAGATTTTCTAGTTTAAGGCGGTTCACTAGCCACTGTCTTAATTTGAAAATTTTGTCAGACATAATCGCAGGTCTGATCTCCGAAATCGAAATCGATAAGGACAAAAACCACGCCTTAGTGAGACAGCAAACAATATTTTTAATTTAGAATTATTGTTGTTACGGATAATTGGCTATAGAATATTTTTGAACACCGCCTATTTATTCCTGATTCTGTCAATTTCGCTATTTCAGGACTAGTTGAAGGCTTAAATCAATTGTTCTTTTTTTTCTTCTTTGGAGCAATATGTCCTATTTCCGCTGTCAGAGAACGATGATCTGATAATTTAATATTTTTGTTCCATGTAGCTCCGAACTCATAAAAATTGTAAATTGTGCTTTTACGTGCCAAGTAATACGGGTGTAAATTAACAATGTGATTAATTTAGTTAATTCTTTCAACTTTAAATCAATTTTAAGTAACTTGACCTTATTCACTTGCTTTAAGCGATATTCTTTGAGTTTTCTTTTTCTTTTTTTATAATTCTAGTTGGTACTTGGCTTCTGATTTTTTGTTGGCTGGACCGGTCCAACTCCGTCCCGATTTTACCGTAACTACATACCAGGGTCATGAGACCCTTACATCATCATGTCTTCTCAGCAACCAAGTGCAGGTCTATTGTTCACAGGCTCAGAGAAAGTCTGTTTCGGGAACGGAACTATTGAAGAAAAATAAAAAAAAAAAATTAGGCACTACACACAGGTCCTTACACCATTACACACCCACACACACAACAACTACCACAAAATAAAAAAAGTAACTATTAATTCAACCGAACCTTGAGTCATCGCTCACCTCACCTTTTCACCTCACCTTCTCACCTCACACCTCTCTGATGCCTCGGATCATTCCGACTATATTCTCCTAATAATATCAAGTAGTAAAGTGTAAAACGTTAAAAGTAAGTGAATATCCAGTTTCTATTCTTTTGTTCTTTTTTTTTTTATTTATTTCAGATCCTCCACGTTCCCCCACTTCCCCCAATACCATCTCCTCCATCTCCGCCATCTTATTCTGGTAGCCTTGTTATTTTTATTTGTTTGCGATTGTGTTACCCCACCGCACTTACTTATTTTACTCACTTTCACTCACTTCACTCACTTCACTTCACTTACTTAACCTTCTCACCAGAGTCTAAGTTTACTCACCATCTCCTGCACACAACCACAGATTAATTTTTAATTTTTATACTTCAGGTGATTAAATTATTAGCTCGTACCACACAAATAAATTTATAGTCAACCAGTTGCTTTCCAAAGTTATCCGGTCTAATATATTATATTAAGGGGACTTATTATACTGGTTATCATCACCAGCTTACCAACGACTACTCCAACTGCCCAACACAAACAACACCCCGCTAAAACATCGTTTCAGCTTTTGAGTCGTTTTTTTTAAACGCTCCTTTTCTCCTTTATCCGAGACATGTCTTCTGAGGACTTTGAAGCAGGACCATCAATAGTAGAGCTTTTCTTTTCAGCCAAGAAACTATTATCACTTCAGTCGCGAGTAGAAAACAGACATCTCCGCAAAAACAACTCTAAATGCCAAAGGCAGAGAGTCATGGAACAAAATAATCACGATCATAATCCTCAAAAGAGGGACAAAGTATTAGATTTGTTGTCACCACTTTCATTAGACGATATTAAGAATAGCCCTCCATATACCCAGAAATCAGTCACCAGTGCTAGCACTAGTTTATCTGACGATACTACCACCAAGTTATCTAATCAACAAAGCCGCAAAATCAACAATATGGGAACTCCGAACAGCATGAGCGATGAATACGCTCCGCAACCTTCTGAAATAAAGAGAGAAGAAATCAGACCCACTCCTAAATCAAACCTTACCAGCTCTTTAAACAACTCAAATAACCAAAACAACAGTACCAACAACAACTCATCTGCCAACAGTAACAATACCAACAACAATAACAATAACAACACTCTTAGTGCTTCTGCTTCTTCTAAGCCTACAGAATGTTCTAACTGTCACACATTAAAAACTCCCTTGTGGCGTAAAGATCCAAATGGTAATACTTTATGTAATGCCTGTGGTCTCTTCTTCAAGTTACATGGTACTACCAGACCTTTAAGTCTTAAAACAGATGTTATTAAGAAAAGATCTTCGCGAAGAGCATCCACCCAGAAATTACCAGGACTGATAAGTGCTTCGGTTCCTATTTCTTCTGCTCCTTCATCTGTTTCATCATCCATTTCCAGAAATAACTCATTCAATTCACGTATTGCTCCTGCTGAACTTGCCAATAGGACTAAATTTAACCCCAACTATACTGGTGGCGCCCCAAATATTTTATCTTCTTCTGCTAATCAACCATCTTCGGTTAACAGGTATAAGAATGTGATGATTTTACCAAAACCTGCAAATAATAGTACAAAGGCAAATCCTCCTTCTACACCAAATACTCCAAGCAGTTCTTTCAATTCAAGATCGATCCCTATTCCAAGTAAATCGGTTGCTTCATCTAATGGAGCAAATAGTCCTTCTTCTCCATTTACTGGTTCAGGAAGTTATTATAACAACAAACAATCTTATACTCAAAACCCTAACCTTGAATCTCAACTGTTCAAGAGAAAGAAATCAGATATCAATATCGCATATCGTGATTATGATACTACTTCCACTTCTTCATCATTTGGAAGAAGAATCCCTTCATCAACAGGGTTATCCAATAGTTTTAATCAAAACAATTTCAATTCTGACTTATCCCAAAGTTTTACTACTTCTGGAACTCCTACAAAAAATATGTCGATACCCAAGAGAAATTCTACTGCAGGACTGGCATTCCAATCTTCATCATTGAATAGGCGAACTTCATTTACTAATGCAGCATCAGTGAATCGTTCAAATACTCCAAACAATTTGAATAATACCAATATGAACAATTCATTAACATCATCCAATATGAATTTATTCAATCAAAGATTGATGAGTTCTAATAATACTTATTTTGATAATCCAAATGGTGCCAATATATCTAGACAAAATAGTACTACTACTATGAATGGATTAAATGGAGGTAGTACCAATAATAACAATAATAACAATTATAATGGACTTACCAATGGACAAAATAGTCAAAGTATTACCAATATGAATGCATTAAGTACTCCAGGATCATTACAATCAAAATTATCATTCCAATTACAACAAGCACCACGTCAAGCCACTGAGTGGTTTCCAAAACAAAAGACAGGTACTTATAGTGATACATCATCAAGTATTCCAGCTACACCATTAAATGTAGATATTATGCCATCATCAGGTATGTCAACCCAAGATGGACAATATGGACAAATTGATGATCAAATTGTGGAAATGCTTGGCAGAGATAATGAATTATTAAGTATTGGAGAAATGCCAATGGATATTGATAATAATAATAATCATCATCATCCTCATCATGATTTTTTTGGTGTTTCAAATCAATTCCGTAAAGAATCAGATACTTCGAATTTTAATGGTACCAATTCTGGTGTTAGACCTCATTCTTCACTTACAAATGGTCTTAAGTCGCACCTACAAAATCAGGGGTCTACTGCCAATAATAATACCGATTCGGCAAATAGTATCAATAATGATGCCAAAGATTTGGAATGGCTCAAATTCGAGTTATAATTTTATAGAATAAATGACTAACGATTGTGTATCTTCTAGAACCTTTAAAACTAAGCAAAAACCTTAAGATCAACTAAAAACCAACTAAAAACCAACAAACGAAAAACTCATGATGGTTTGATTACGTCGATCTTTGATTGAACTTTGGTGAATCATCGTTTAAACCTTCTTTGTAGTGCATAACCGTTGGAAAAGATGACTCTGAATACACAATCACACTATCACGTGGCGCGTCTAAAGGGTGTATAGAAGATTCTGGTTGGCCACCAAAACCACCAAAATTTGACCAAAATTTTTTTTTTTTTTGCCTCGTTTAGGTTAGCCTCATCGTGGCCTTTAATTCGCACGTGCAGGGGTACGATGTTGGAAAAAGTATATATAACGGCGATATCTGGTGAAAAAATTTAAAAAATTAAATCTTTGTGATTCTCAAAATCAATTAGTATCATTTTAACAAAAATGTCTGCTCCAGCTCAAAACTACAAAGTCGCTGACATCTCTTTAGCCGCTTTCGGTAGAAAGGATATCGAATTATCTGAAAATGAAATGCCAGGTTTAATGCAAATCAGAAAGAACTACGGTCCTTCTCAACCATTAAAGGGTGCTAGAATTGCTGGTTGTTTACACATGACCATTCAAACCGCTGTCTTGATTGAAACCTTGACTGCTTTAGGTGCTGAAGTTACCTGGACTTCTTGTAACATTTTCTCCACCCAAGATCACGCTGCTGCTGCCATTGCTGCTACTGGTGTCCCAGTTTTCGCTTGGAAGGGTGAAACCGAAGAAGAATACCAATGGTGTCTTGAACAACAATTATTCGCTTTCAAGGATGACAAGAAATTGAACTTGATCTTAGATGATGGTGGTGATTTAACCTCCCTTGTCCACGAAAAGTACCCAGAAATGTTGAAGGACTGTTATGGTGTTTCTGAAGAAACCACCACCGGTGTTCACCACTTATACAAGATGATGAAGGAAGGTACCTTAAAGGTCCCAGCCATCAACGTTAACGATTCCGTTACCAAGTCTAAGTTCGATAACTTATACGGTTGTCGTGAATCTCTTGTCGATGGTATTAAGAGAGCCACCGATGTTATGATTGCTGGTAAGGTTGCCATTGTTGCTGGTTTCGGTGATGTCGGTAAGGGTTGTGCCATGGCCTTACAAGGTATGGGTGCTAGAGTTATCGTCACTGAAGTCGATCCAATTAACGCTTTACAAGCCGCTGTTTCTGGTTACCAAGTTGCCCCAATGGATGACGTCGCTCACATGGGTCAAATTTTCGTCACCACCACTGGTTGTCGTGATATCATCACTGGTAAGCACTTCTCTGTTATGCCAGAAGATGCCATTGTTTGTAACATTGGTCACTTCGATATCGAAATCGATGTCGCTTGGTTAAAGGCTAACGCTAAGTCCGTTGTTAACATCAAGCCACAAGTTGACAGATACTTGATGGAATCCGGTCGTCACGTTATCTTGTTAGCTGACGGTAGATTAGTTAACTTGGGTTGTGCCACTGGTCACTCTTCTTTCGTTATGTCTTGTTCTTTCTCTAACCAAGTCTTAGCTCAAATTGCTTTGTACAAGGCTGATGACAAGGAATTCAGATCCAAGCACCAAGAATTCGGTAACGAAAAGTTCGATGTTGGTGTCCACTTATTACCAAAGATTTTGGATGAAACCGTCGCCAGATCTCACTTGGCTCACTTAGGTGCCAAGTTGACCACCTTGACTGACGTCCAATCCGATTACTTAGGTATCTCTAAGGAAGGTCCATACAAGCCAGAAATCTACAGATATTAGGTTATTTAACCCCCCATTTATCACAATATCTTCAGAGTAGGTAATGGCGACCCGTTCTTTCTTCTTCTGCATTTCAGTAAGCATTTGCTTTACTGAATAATGTTTTAATTAATATTTTTGCTTAATTGCATCAACTGCATTTAATGACTGGTAATGTTATACTTATTTTTTTTTATTTTAACTGATTAACAACCACAACCATCCATCCCCCTTCAAATCACAATATATTCATGTTTTTTTACAATTGGGTTTTCTAATTCTATTGTTATAGAGGAAAAAGAGCAAAGGTCGATTATATAAAATTTTTTTATCAATATAAAGCTATCCTCAACGGATTAAAAAAAATTACAACTTTAATTGTAGATTATTGTAGATCAGCTATTAAGGGTTATTAGTGATAATATGTTAACCTTTAGTAGTAGTCAACATGGAACGGAATGTGAACTTCTTCGGAATTCAGGTGTGAGAATGTACGTAATTGGTTAATATCGGGGTATAGTGGTTATCTTGGTACCAAGAGTTTGAGGAACAAGAGCCGAATAGTTTCCAAGAAAACCATTACTAATTCTTGCGAGTACTGATGTCAACTCAATTCACTACCAATAATTTATTATTACCTAGTGTTTTGTACCGTGAGACACACTTGAATTAATTCTTAGCCAAGCCATTGTATCTATTGATGAACTTGATAAGATAAATTAACATATCGGAGATCAAATTAATCAGCCAAACCTTATTCAGATCAAGACTGGAAATTTATACACAGACAGATGAAATTTATCCTTTTAGCAAATCATCAGTATGGTGACATTCCTCGTTGAGGCAGAAATGCACAAGGGTACCACAAGGCTGTACTCAATATATAAGTGAGTACTGTGTATACTGGGGTGGTAGTTAATGTGGCTGTAGTAAAGAGGGTTCTATAGGTCCTATATATACTTCCAATTGCTATTGCCCGAAAAATAACAGATAATAGATGTAAGGCAAGGTAAGGTAAAATTTTGGGTATTATTAAAAAGGCAATGTAGCCATTCACTTGTGATTCAACCCGCAATTAACCCAAAATTTCTCTTTAGTAAAACCGCGGTTAATAACTACTACAATTTCTCTAGCTGCTGTAATTGTTAACACACCTTTAGTTCACCGAATATCGCACTGGGACTCGTCAAAAGCATTGTATTCCAAGCCACAAAGGTTTGACCATGTCAGCTACAAGGCACAAATACACCTTTTGGTGAAATTGCATAGCCAGCAATCAGTAAATATGGATTTATGAGGCAGATGCAATTTTTGGCGGATTTTGAGTTTCCATTCCAATTTGACATCGTATCACCGACAAACATACATTTGATTTAAGGGAATGTACAAAATGCTAATTTGCGATCATGTATCAGAAACATGGTGTCTTTACGACGAACTAGGAAATAGGAACGGGGCGAATGCGGAGTCGGGGTTGATATAGATGGAATTGATTTAGCAATTCTAGTACTAACTAAACCCTTAACTAATTAGCTGTCAAACGACATCAATACCATAACCATTTTTTTTTGTCCGTTACGTGTTTCAGCGTCACCAAAAACACGTAAAGATCAGTGCTAGTGTTCGCTGACTCTGGTTAGTGGGGCATACATTCAGATTCTTGCCCCCATCTCCAGGCCGGTTATCGTGTTGTCATATCAATAAATAGGGCGGGCCACTATTTGACGTCTTCTCGTCTAATTTACCTACTAAATTAGGGTAGGGATAAATATTAATATGCACGTAATTATGCGAGTAATTAAAATCCACAATAGATTCATCATCAAGGATTCTATAGATGAGTTTAACCTTATTTCGCGTCATCATATGCGTGATCCTGGGGAAATCTCCTGGCGTGTTCCTAATTTGATCTCTTATATATTGGAAAACTTTTGTCAATTCTCTCTTGAATTTAGTTTTATGTTATTTCGCAACCATTTAGTTATTTAAATTGATTTAAAGCAAACACAACCAGGAACAATTTAATTGTTTCAAGAGCTTCTAAACTAAGCTATTCTATAATACAAACGAAAATCTTTCAATATTAAGTCTTCAATTTTTAAAAAAAGATAATACACCTCCATCAGTTCCCACCACTACAAGACTAACTAGCCTTACTGATTCCCATTATAATTTGGAACTACAAAAGATACCACAAGATAAACTTAAATTAATTCCATGTTAAGTTCATTAGCAATTTCCTTACTTTTCCGGATCCTGCAAATCTGCATCACTGGCATTGAATTCACAGTATGTGTGGCACTCATAAGTCAGTCTCCTGTAATGCTACCCAAAGTAGATGGAGTACTAGCCATTTCAACAGTAACTCTACTATATCTTTTTGCAATTTTAATTCCACCAATATTAAAATATATTCCTAATATGGTGGCAGTTACAGCAGAATTCACTCTTATTGGGATCTGGATTCTTGCATTTGCATTCATGGTTAGTGAGTTTCTGGGCTATGAAGGATGTACAGCATTTGACGGAAATTCTACCGACAATAAAGGATCACTATGCAGCATGGGAAGAACGTTAGTGGCGTTCTCCTTTTTCAACTGGTTTATGGGGTTCTTTACTGCTGGGTTTATCATAGTCTATACCGTTATACCTATTTCTAGAAAGGTAGGATTTGGGTATATGTTCACCAATAAAGGAAATGACTTTGTTCCTGGAGCATTATACTCAAGAGTAAAAATTCCTTTAGCTAGTTCAGATCCTGATAGTAGTAGTGGTTCGGAAAGTGATAGTAGTGATGAAAAGAAGGAAGCAAAAGAAGAAGCAAAAGAAGAGGCTAAAGAGGAGGCTAAAGAAGAAGAAAAGAAAGAAGAAAAGAAAGAGGATAAAGAAGAATCTAAAGGTGAGGCAGATGAAGGGAAAGAGGAAGATAAGAAAGAAGAGAATTCTTCTGATGGAGAAT
This sequence comes from Suhomyces anneliseae, assembly GCA_030568535.1. NCBI lineage: Eukaryota > Fungi > Ascomycota > Pichiomycetes > Serinales > Debaryomycetaceae > Suhomyces > Suhomyces anneliseae. Next base: position 50,208 of record JAJMGB010000037.1, read on the forward strand.
CTCCTAAATACATTGAAAGAATCATGAAGGTTCCAGGCCATTTTGATGACGGTTCATCAGTCAGAAGTAAGTATTACGTTGTACGTATCAAATGTCTGTCGGTAGACAATAAGTAGGTTTGAACGTCATACTGGAACTTTTATTTCGGCATATATATAATTTTTATAGATTGGTAGTAACGGTGAAATTTTGAGATGTGAACAAGAAGTAGAATTTAATAAATACTTCATTATATGTCACTTTTTTTTTTAAGTATGCAACTTTTAGTTGCAAAATGTATTTTTTATATTCTTTAAAATATTGAGTTCAGAATTTTTTATATGTCACCAGTTAACACTTACTTCAAGATTAACTTGAAAGTTTCACCACAATTTCCGTCATTTAATTTAACAGGAACTTGAAGTTGGTTTCCTCCTCCATGAGAGTTCTTGTTGTCCAAGCACCAGTCAGACTTTCCACCGTAAGAGATTTCTCCACTTGATGAGTCGAAAGAGAATTGGAACTTACTAGGTTGGTAAGAAGAACCACAAGAAAAATCTTTATTTTGGTCAAATCCACAGTAGCCCTTAGAGGTCTTTAAGTTGTAACCTCCAAATTGAGAGCTTTCAACTCTGTATGTAGCACAGGTTCCTGTTTGATACCAGTTACCAGCACTGATAAGACAACCTGGATGGTTAGAAAGCTTAATGTATCCACTGTTACCTGGAGTACCAGTTGGGTTACTAGGAGCAGTATGGGTTGGATTACCACCGCCTGGAGGCTTACCACCTGCCTTCTTAGGAAGCCATTTGATTCCATTACTTGGACAACTAGAGCCTCTGAGGGTATCAATTTGAATGAAGTCTTCTGCAAGAACAGAGCCTCTTAAATGATGATAGTACCAGACTTCTTGAAGAGCATTGCTTCTGTCACACTTGAAGAAAACTTCTTTTCCTCCAAAACCTTTAGAAAGAGCATCAGCAATTTGTTGTTTGGTGTAAGTCTTGCTTGGGTCAGGAGTAATTCCTGCATCAGTCAAGAATTTGTAAGTTGGTAATTTGGAGTACAAAGTCTCAGAGATCTTATAGAATTCATAAATGTTTTGATTATCAGCAGCATTGACCAAACATGAAGGCTTCAATGTACGGATACAAGTACCATGTTTATTATATTCGTGTTCCCAGAGAGACTCATCGTTACCATTGTAGTTCTTCCAATTTTGTGTCATCAGCTCATATAAGGCCAGATCATTGAATTGGTCAACAATAATAGATTTGACATCTCCCTTAAGATTAAGGGAGCTATCACAAAACTGTTCGTAACTACCATCACAGTTATCAGGCCAAAGACCGTGTAAGGTAAACGCATCATCCGCACCGACCGCGGGGTTATAATCCCAGAATTGAGTCTGAAGGATAATTCCTCCTGGTGACTCGTAACAGCATACATTCTCGTCCTTACCATCACCAACAGAACATGAGATAGGACTATCAATAGGACAAGATGGAGCTATAGACTTCCTCTTGAAGGCATCGGTAGAACGAAGAACTTGTTGAATGTGGGGTAAGGCCGAGGAATTTTCGAGAAGGAACAACCCAACTATATAAGCAATGGAAGTGACCTTCATAATTGAGTTGGTTTAGAGAAAGAAAGAGTGAAGATGATGTAGGGAAATGGTCAGGCTTTTATGAGGTAGGACGTGATAGTCAAGAGAAGCACGTTGATAAGGACTCGTTTGAGCCACGACCTTCAGATAAGCCGCGACGTCAAAGGTACAGTGCATAAGCGGGAAGTTGAGCCGAGCGGGTAGGAATGAGCACATCAAATATTTAAGTAAGACTACAGAACAAGAAAACGTTTCTACAAGTTGGAACACTAATTGATATTAAAGATTACATATTAGATACCTGTAGGTGACGGGTATTGTTGCAGGGTATAGTAGCCAGTAAATAAAGCCAAATATAAGCCTTGAAAAAAAAAAAGGCCACGGGTATAAGGTTATGGAAATGAGTGTATAATTAGTTAAATTCAGGTATTGTCATATGCTGAACCAGTATTTCTTAGTGTTGATTAAAAAAAAGTAGGCTAGTAATCAAAAAATCAGCAAATGAAACTCCAAATAGCACAAACTAATAGAAAAAGCATCAAAGAATAAGCGAGTTGACATAAGCTCGTAACTGCATAAAAATTGGACTTATGGAAAAGAAAAAAAAACGACAAAGAAACAACTTCAAAAGAATTGGAATCTGATTTCAAGGTGAATTTGTGACACCATTAGCAAAAAGTAAAATTTCAAACCCACGAGCTTGGAAAATTCGGAATTATTCTCATAATTACTTTTCAACGTTTGGTTCAAGGGTGTGTGGATTTTCATGAGTAGTTGGTTCAGGAAGAGGTTCAGAGGAAAGAGGTTCTTCATCCTTTACCACGATGTGTTCACTGTCAGTACCTTCAGCATCTGGAGCTTTAAATTCATCAGAACTAGCATTAGCTGCATGAATTTCATCTCCTGGAATAGCAGCCTCGTTATCGAGGTGAGGAGTTGCAATGGTACCAGCAAAGATACCACCCATCATGGTGTCATTGGTCTTAGATTGGAAGGTTGGAGCGTAACCTGCAGACTTACCAGAAGGAATTAAGGAGTAGATGATGAATAAGACAAGAGTGGCCACGAATAATAACCAATTGAATAAGGTGAAAGCAATAAGAGCCTTACCCATCTTACACCATTTGAAGTCATAACCTTCATAACCACCAAAACCGTAGTAGAAACTTCCACTACAGCTAGCACTTCCAAAGGCATCAGCAATGGCACCAAAAGCGGATAACCAGAAAACCATTAGCACAATTTCAGCAACAAAAATGGCTGTAAATGGAATAAGGCTTAAAATCTTTGGGAAAAATAATGGTGGAATATATAAAAGGGTTAAAAGAGCCACAACCAAAGTAAATACTAATCTTGAAGGACCACCACCAACATCATTGATAGCACCAGCAGCTAAACCCAAACAGAGAATAGCAATAACAACTTGACAGGACCGAAGGATGTTTGAGATAAGGGATCTAGTGAATAGCATTATAAAAGGTTTAAAATGGATTTGAGGGATATGTTTTGAAGGTTAATCAAACAAATCAATTGGCAAATAAAATTTTTGAATTGATATGGGTAGGTATACAAATAAGTTGAATGTTGTTCTTCTTGTTGTATACTTTACTAAGGTAAAAATAAGGAAGTTTGATTAAGTCTAGAAAACAGTAGATAATTGAATCTGAATGTGATTGATAGACAAGGACAAAATAGAGAGAGAAAGAAGGAAGGAAAGAAGGATTTTACAACCTGTCTTTATGGGTCAATTTATATTAACCCCCCGCTCCTCCTCCTCCCACCTCTAAGGGAAACTAAGAGAGGGTGCAAAAAAAAAAAAGGCTGTAAAAAACAAATAGCATCGCCGCACTGCAGGTGTAAAAAAAGTATAGGTCAAGTAAGTAACCAATGCATCCAATGCGTCGTCTATTTCTCACGTGTGGGTGAATATTTTCTAAAGAACACTGTTGAAGCAGGTGGAAAAAAGAGGCTTATTTGGATTTTACCACACCGTGATTTGCTACTCGGATAAGAGGATTGCTAACAAGATCTACATCTGGCGGTAACAATTCTGTGTGATTCGTACTTTAAATTCAAATGAAGAAGGTTTACGAAACAATACGCGGTATGAGCCCCGTTCTAATCTTGCATGATCTAGGGTCTGTTTTTTTTTTTTTAATAGAGGGGAGGAGACGATAAGCCTGAATGACCAAACCCTTTAGGTGGGTGAGGGATCACGGAAAAAAAAGGACATAGTAGAGTCATAGTAAAGTAATTAGTAGAGTAATTAGTAGAATACAATTACTATGTATGTATAGGTGGAGGAGCTTTAGTTAGTGACATCATGGGGGATAATTGGATTTCTCTAACTGAATTACCACACAACAAAAATTATTTTGTTACAATAATTACCGTTGTTTTACATTTTGGTGGTGTATCACAGGCCATGGGTTCTCTTGCTTAACTGTTTTAATCGGTACAAGACTGCCTACCACCAAGAAAAGAAAGTGTTTTGGTAAAATGACCAATTGGTGCGTGTGTGTAGAAAGACTCAACAGTACCAAGTAAAAATAAAACCTAACCAACGTGGTAGGTTTTTAGGTTTAAGAAAAAACAACGATCTAAAGCTTCACATTCATCGCCGAGATATGACCAGTTTCATGTTCGGTGGTTCGGTCTCTTTACCAAATAGTCCCAGATTATTTATCATTAGACCGAAGCGTATGTTATGAACCCGGCTGTGTAGCTGTAGATTAGGCGCATAGTGAACAATTTACAAAATACGGCTGATTTAGGTTATTTAGTGACTCAATGACTCAATTAACTGTTTTCTTGTAGAGGTTAACTTTGTTTCTTTCCAAGTAAGTGACTGACCAGAACAGGTAACCAAAGCGACTTGGCGACTGCGACTCTGGTCACTGTGTCAGAAGTAATCCATTTATAGAACAATAATAAAAATGACTAGACAAAGAAGCATTACACAGGAATTATCAAAAGCATGAACATAAACATGGAACATGAGCATGAGTACAGACTTGAAATAAAAGACCAAGCCTCAATCTCTCCCAACATTCTGATTTTGATGATGGTGGAAGTCAGTCAATTCAATTCATTAGTCAAATGGTTAATACTGAAATTCTCCCTTGTTGATCTCCTCAATTTACGAAACAATAACCTTATTACGAGAGGTGCGCGGAATGTAGTTGGAAATTGGTGAATAGAGCCAATTTTCTTGGAATGGTGCATTTGCAAATGCATGATAATAGTCTTATTTCGGTGTACCTTGCGGTTAGAAGTCTTCGATAAAGGTATCAAATTCCCACTTTTATTAACATACGACATACTTTGACGTCCAGAGGGGCCTTCTTTCTACCATTAATTAAAAGATGTTGATGCGCAATTGGCAGGTTTCCAACCTTTCAATCCAAACATCTTAAATACTATTACTTCCTACAATTGTTTCTGATTGTTGTAAGTTACTGGTTTAACTCATGAAAAAGTGTGGGTATACTTCTATGACAGGTAGTAAGGCTGAAGTTTGTTACTTACTTTTTAAAAATAAGATCGGCACAGAAGCAGCAATTAATAACATGGAACTGATCCCTTTGATTTAAGCCTTTTAATTGAATGTTTGAACAACCAATTGAGGTGCGATTCGCATCACCTCAACCAATTGTCAAGTTTACCGAGCTTCTGGTCTGTGAAGTAGAATGTCAAATGTCTTGAAAAAAACAAACTTTTAGTTCTTTAGAATTTTGGTTATTTCTTGGTACTCGGGGGATGATCATAGCAAACAATAGATTAAATTACGAAAAATTAATTTAGATCCTTTTCGCTCTTTATGGAATCAAATGTACTCATATCGGTTGTTGGAATGACGTAAGTTACAATTGAATTTCATAGTACATTTGTTTCATGTGTTTGATATGAGTTATGAATATTATCTATTAGTTCACGTCTGGAACGTATAGGTTCTACGCGTGCTTATTTTAAAGCGTAACTGAGATCTACTACTAGTCTTTATATTATTTTATGCCAGGGTCGAAATTACCGATACACCGGAAATAGAGCTCATTTTTACCGGATTTAAGCTTTTCATAAACCTACTTATACTATTCTTATCAACAGTTCTGAAGGTTGGGAAACTACAGTAAGACCTACATTCTATGACTTCAATTAACAGTAGAAAATTTGTAATAGTATGGGTTTGTCTTATTTATTTTTTACTAATTTAAAAACATTAGCTGATTGATCTTGGGTCGAAGCTGTTCAAGTACTTTCCCAGTCGTTACTTAGTTCTGCATTTACTGGTCCTCTAAGAGTAATAAATATTGTAGTGATAAACCAGATAATATAGTAAACCTTATTCTTGAATAGATATTTACCGTTTAAGATTAAAATCCGAGCGACAACATTCAATGGACACTAAGCCCATCATGTTTAAGATACGCGTATAGTGATATGCCTTATTTCTAGCTGGTACTACATACTTGTCTCATAAAAACTAGTTGAAGTAGTCTAAAATCTACGCATAGTCTTTTAGAGAATTGACAATGTTAGTTGCAAAACTCTATGCTTTGTTGCAAAACCTGTTCCATTACATTCCAACATACAAACTCATACAATATAAAACTTCCGGTCTCTGATATGGAATCAAATACCCGGTGTATATAAATTCCGACTTAAGGTTTGAAATACAAAAAGTACCCTCGTTTTGTGAATATTATAGAGGTAACTGGGGTAGTTTTTGATTTGTTGTTATCCAGAAGACTTAAGCTGTAAAGAACCAAGATAAGACATAATACTACAATTCAAATGCAAAGAAACCAAGAAAAAAAAACAGCCTTCAATATAATGTATATATACATATATTTAATGTCAATGTCATCCACTTTCTCTTTTAGCTCCAGTAACATTGGTGCAAAATTGATTAAGAATGGGGATTGGTTTTGTAATGAAGTTTACGTATATAATTTGATATCACGCCACGTAGAACTTCTCCAGTCCGTAAATTACGAATTTCATTTTGAATTATTGGGTCATATTTTAAGCATTCTAAAATCATAGAATCGAGCAATCTAGTTACCTAAATCACATCAAAACCCCGTTTCAATTAATTTAATAATCACGACATAGACACCACAATCAGAAATCGATATCGCCGTACCATTTTATTGAACCCTGTTTGTTTGTTTATCTATGTAATTTAAATAATATTTAACTATTTTCTAGAAGCTAAAATCGATCATATCTATGATGTGTTTAATATTGGAGATCCACAATTGAGCCGAGGATAGTTCTAACCAATTACAAAATTAGAGTTGATTAGGCGAAAAACGGGATGAAATACGATGGGGAAAGCGAAGCTCTTTGATTGATCCACCGTAAGTGAATGAGGGGATTTTTATGATCTTTGGAATGTTTGATCTCGGAAACATGGAAGTTGCTAAATTCTCAAAACACCCAATTTTTTTGCAATATTTTCTAGATAAAATGAAGTGTATAAACAGAAATTGAATATTGAAGAAAGACCACATCTGCTGAGCTTAGAGTGTTTTCTAGAACAACATTCCACGTTATGTCAAATTAATATTTTCCATTTTCCTTCCTTTATTGATTGTGTGTATATGTGGATTCATGACTTATCTCTATGCTCAAACTAACAAGAATTAATGTGCTAAGGTTGCAAAATTTAGAAAGATAAACAACTATGCCTGGGCTTCTTGACCAAGATTCTGTGAGCCAAAAAAGTGCTTGGTTTAGGTAACTTGTCACTATACACTATTTGTATGCAAGATAACACATCAAATATAAATTATAGCCAAAACTTTATCCTGGCGATGGACCAAATTAAGTTTGGAAGAAGATATAATCTTTAGAGCAAAGTTTACAAGGAAGCAAAAGTGATATATTGAAAAGTATTATTTAATCTGAATTTAACCACTTGATATTCAATAAAATAAGCAAAAGTTGATGAACAAGGAATTAAGGAATACGATGAAAAATAGACCCAAGTACCGAAAGAAGAGGTATTTAAATAACTCGATCTAATGTGATAGATAGTTGAGTAACTTTTATCACCTTCTTCTAATCACTGGATTTGTGACTTTCAAACCCACTGAATTACTTTTAACATTATTTTGGTGTCTTCCAGATATTTGAAAATTGACCACTTTCACGAACACAGCTATCAACTTCAATGAATCAGCATATTCTGCAGTCAATAATTACTAAGTCGATGAACCAATTACATCTATTATGTCCCGTAAGAAGTACGTTATTCTGTTGGTTCTCTTGATTTTAATATGCTATTAAGAAAGCTGTGACTAAGCAATGAGCTTCCGGATATTATTTCAATGCAAAAACCAAAGCACGAATGGTTTTGTGGTCTAGTTGGTTATGGCATCTGCTTAACACGCAGAACGTCCCCAGTTCGATCCTGGGCAAAATCATTTATTTTTTAATTATAGTCCTTTCTTCTTGTATATTTGATAAGTAGAAGATCGACTCTTTATATTTTTAATTTGGTGAAATAGCTTACAGGTTCAAATCCAAAATTTTTGTCAATGTCACACTGCAACAAATTGTAGCTTAAAAAAAATGCTTTTAATAGATTCAAGAATGATATAGCTCTAATAATCATCTTATTATTATTCACTCTAGTTTTGTTGATATAATATTCATTATTTTTCGTTATACTATTTACAGGTATTTATGAGTGGCTAGGTAGATTACCTATGAGACTATTAAAATTAATTTCCTTCACAAGTAGTTGCTCGACTTAGTGATTAGCTATCGTAGTATCTAGCCAATCGATATATCATTTTGATGGATGATTGTTCTAGGTAAAACTTGTTCAGATTGTCTTATTGTGGACTTTCAATCTCTTTTTGTAATAATTCATAGATGTGCTCACTTAACTTAGGCAATCCACTGGTACCATTGCATACTCTATACATGACATTATCTTGATAACTTCCTGGAACTATTTTTCCTTGGTCGTCTACCAGGACGTATCCAAAAACGTTTTCAACTTCTGGAACTCTGGCATATCTTGGAGTTTCTCTTAAATCATAGATTGGCATGAAAGACAGAGCATTCATACCTGCTTCCATAATAAAGGTAAAATCATTATTAATGTGATCACCGATGACCTTTTGGACTAATGGCATGAATGCAGGGTTGACCTTTAAGGATTGTGGAGTCAATTCGACAGATGATGGAGTTTCTCCAATATGTATAGCTTCTGGTTTTGGAGAGAAAGAATACTTCACTGAGTTGGTTTCAGGAACATTGTGGATATAGACTTGATCGTTAAGAGCATAACGAGAGAGGGCACGGATAGATCCAATGCTGGTTCTTGGGAATAACTGTCTTTGGGCAGTGATGAGTCTGAACATGGTAGTGATGAATTGAGAGATGATGATACCGATGATTTTTCAGTGCGAGATCTAATCTATGGTCTGGTGCCAAAAAGCAACCATAGTTAAGGTACAAAGAGTATAGTAAGAGACATAGATAACGTGGTCAATTGGGGAAAATAAAATACCCAACCAAAGATTAATTGACCAATTGATCAGTTAAAGTGCTTGGCTGATGTCTTGGTAAGTTATCTTGTTATTTTAGTATGTGAATATTGCTTTCTTAGGTGATGCACCTGGTAACCTTTTAAACTTGATGCGACTAATTAACACTACTTCACATCTAACTGCCCCCCACACATTCTATTCTTATCTACATGTGGTTGTCTAAAGGCCGAAGGTGTGATCCATCAATATTACAATATTTTTAACATTCCAACCTTATATCCATTTTGGTAATGTACCTTCTATAATTCTTATCACCTACTAGTAAAAATGGCCCCAAAAACAAGAGCCTGGAAGAACAACTAAGGTTACAGTACTACCACCAACACCTCCACCTCCACCTCCACCACTCTTCCGCACGGACTTATAACTAGGAGCCCTAACCAAGCAAATAGATCAACATTGGCTCATTTAAACTCTAAACTCTATGCTCAACAACTCACAATACACTAACAATTGTTATTTAGGTGGTGGTGCTAGTTCCGCGTTCCCCACTTGCCCTGTTTCCCCACATTATAGTAATTTGTTCTGCGGTACTGGGTTTCCATAACCGTTACAGTTCCCAATACAATAGGGACCTTACTAATAATAGGGCATCGGGTGATAGTCGAATCACCCGATTCCACCCTTCGAGTCTATAGATCCCGAACTGAAGTAAAAAAGAAACTATAGAACCACCAGAAACTCCAGACCCAAAAAAAAACCCTAAGCGAAAAAACAGACCCTTGGTGATGTACTGGACCCCCCATCGAACTTGCCCCAATTTCAATAGTAATTATATGTACTGATCTTTGGTCTCGTTTCACAAGTTCCACGGAACAGAGAGTTTTGTGTCGATCGGTTTCCAAATTAGACCCTAAAGATCTTTCTTGGACTTATGAAAAACCCCAACTTCAATAGTATTTTTCAACTCGCTTATACTTGGCTAATCTGTTCAACCTTCCTATTTAAGCATTACCTGCGCACCTTTAAAAAAGTATATCGCTTATCTTTTATCTATAAAGCAGGTAATTCTCACTTTAATTTCATACTGTTTGTTTCTCTGATTGAACCAATTGAGACAACAGAAATTGAGTGCAAAAGTGGTTCGATGTGGAATCGTTGTGGATCATCCGCCAGAATCTCGTCCTCGTATTACTAGTCAAATGCTGCAAATTGCTACTTCAAGAATTAAAGATCTACATCATCATACCATTACTCTTGGTGAATCAGATACACCAATAGACTTGTCGAAAAAACGTCCTTTGGATCAACAAGATTATAAATACAACAGAGTGAGAACTGGATGTTTCTGTTGTAGAAAGAGAAAGAAAAAGTGTGATGAAGGCCAACCCGCGTGTACTGCCTGTATGAGAAACACCATCAAGTGTATTTACCCCACAGTGAAGAATGAACCATTACCAACCAATTTCAAGTTGGAAAAAACCACCTATTTCTCAATTCCTAAGAGAAAGAGTAAGAAGCAAAAGATCGATGTTCCGTTCGAAAATGAAGAAAACCTGAACCTCTTCAATATCATTATCGCCAACCCTTCGTCTCCAAAGTCCAACAGTGAAATGATCAAGTCTAGGACAAGACTCCAGTCGATCTTTGAATTGAGAACGACTCCGGAAGACCCAAAGGTGGTGGAAATGGTAGACTTGTGCGATACCCGCTCTTCAACATCTACTGAGTCGTCAGAAGTTGATCTCCCTGACTTGGCGACCCTTAATAATGAGTACTCACCACAGATCGATGATTCCAAATCAGAGACTCTTGATCTTGTCCAGTATGGACCTCTAGACCAGTTTCGCTCTGATTTCGGTCCTTTGGATGATGTCCCTTTCTTGTCTGTTTCCAAGTACATCCCTAATATCAATCTCTCGAAGGAGGACTCGGAATTGTACCATCACTGTGTGAACAGTTTTATCCCTTCAATATCACTTCCTCACTCTCACCCATTACTTTCCCCTGTGCATATATGGGTTCAAATGGGTGCAAAATCTAAGATCTTGGCCGATGTATTCTTGTGCTGTGGTGCTTCTTTCTTATTCTGTGCTTATGAAAGAAACCCAGAGTCTCGTGAATTGTTCCTTTACTACAAGAATTTGGCTGAAAAGAAGTATAAGCAAGCCTTAAAGTCTCTCAGCACTGCTATTAGCTTGAACGAAATCGATTTGGATAGCGATTGGCTAATTGTAGCTGGTCTTACATTGTGCTTAAGAGACCGGGCTTACGGATTGAATGGTTCTAGATGTGCTAAACATCTTACCTTTGTATATAATCTTATCAAAAGAAGAGACTCGCAGAAGAAATTGTCTGCAAAATTGTTTGATGTTTTCTCTCCTAATTTGGGTTCTTCTATTACCCCAACAGAAAGACTTTTGATTGACAGTTTTGTGTTTAACTATTCTTCCACTCTCTTGTGTTGTTCCAAACAGGATTTGGTAACATTACCTTCGCCATATGAGTTTTATCCTGGAATTAAAGAATGGTTGAAGTATCCTATTTATAATGATTGTGAAGTCTTTTGGATGAATAACCCAGTTTTGGGATGTGCTATGGAATCTTTTGAAGTCATTGCCAAATTGACCTGGCTCTTGAGACTTCACTTTGATGATTCAGGATTGGAAGACACTGAGAATGTGCTCTTTATGAATAATGAAACTTTCTGGAGTATGATCTTACCGCTTCAATTCGAAATTAAAGAAATAGAGAAACATATTGAAGCTTATAAACTTGAGTTGGATACTCTTCAATTCACCAAGCATTATGGCGATTTGAGAAGTAACCTATCTATTGCTGTCATCGTTTTGAATGCTGCGAAAATCTTGTTCGAAAAGCTTATCAATCCGATTATCCCTGCATTTTTACCTAGTATTCAAGGACCAGTGGATGTTATCCTTGAAGAGCTACGTAAATTTCCAAAACATAATTATTCATTATGTTTGTCAGCTATTGGTTTATTTGTTGTGGGAACTGCTACCATCAATACGGCACAAAGAACCCTGTTATCTAAAACACTTAAGGACTTTTCCCATCTTTCATCAAACGCAGGTATTAATATCCTTAGAGTATTAAAAGAAACATGGGAGAAAGAAGAGTTTGATAAGAATGTGTTGAATTTGGGTGATACTGGTTATAAGTGTTTCGACTTGTTATTTGATAGAGAGAGCATTGAACAATTAGCTTTTTAAATAAGTTGAAGGTCACTGACCAGTAGTTATGGTGGTGAAGGAAAAAAAAAAAATGGGGGTGTAAGATGTCCATCTTTAAATCCCTATAATTTGGTAAAGGGATTTGACTTTTATTGTCCTAGTACAATAAAGTATATAATTTAATTTAATTTATGACTAATGAATAACATGATATGTGAGTAGGTATTTATACAGTAAGGTAGTATCTTCACAGTTATTGGCGATTGTAATACTTACCTGGAGATGTCAAAACGTTATATATTTATAAAGCTAATGGTTATCTACACTTGATTTTTGATTATTACATGCATTATAAGACATATAGAGATACTTCCTTCAGTTTCAAGCCCCAGAAACTTATTGTGGGCTGACTTTAGACACAATGTCCTATGAAATTTTTCGTATAGCAATTGGTGGATTTGAAAGGATACTTGACCAATATGTCTTTACTACTTCTTGTGGATAATGGTGATACATTTATCATCATGACTCAACCCAACATACTTCTCTTTCTACCTCTCAATCTGACATCATCCAATTTGGACAAAGTTTCCACCAACTTCTTGACACCAACCTTGAACTCCTTGCTCTTGTGAACTTCTTCGTAACCTTCCAATAACCATTTGGTATATTGTTCAGAGTACTTGGAATGAGTACTCAACATGGCTCTTTCGAGAACATACAAATCGACTGCCTTATCTTCGGCCATTCCGGAATAAGAAGATAAACCAAAATCAATAAGAATAGGATCCAAACCTTCCAATAAAATATTAGAACTGGTCAAATCTCCATGAATCATATCATTCAAATGCAATCTTCCAATGAGCTTTCCAACATTCACACATGCTTGTTGGACATCAGAACCCAAACTTTGGGCTTCATCACGAAGGTCTTTTTCCAAGTACCAAAGCCAATTCTTCAATGAACTCACTTCTCCGTTAAGTAATTTGTTACCAAGGAACTCCATCCAGATAATACCATTATGGAAATCAGCCAGAATAACAGAAGGAGCTCTAATGCCCAACTTGGTCAATTTGGCCATAAACTTGACTTCACCAATGGTTCTATTCTTGGTGATACTGGCGTCTATTTTAGGATGTCTATAAGGCTTTCTTGGTCTGAATTTGATGATGAACTTGTCTTGATGGGTTAAAAATGGTTGGGAATGGTACGGATGTACGGAGGTTTGGAAAACCAATGCTTCGGCACCTTGTGATACCACTTGGAGTGGGATATTGGGCAAGTGGACCTGCACCTGACTTATGATATGGTCTGTCATTGGGGGTTATAGTTGGAGTTAGATCTTGGTTATGGAATTTGTGATGATGGGTAGGGTCACGTGAGCGAGTCTTCAATATCTAACCAGAGATATAACGGTGGAAGTGAATTGGACAAAAATACTTTAGTTTCTTTGATCTGATGTAGAAACGGGTTGGTGGTTATAAGAGGTAATTTAATCTTTATTTTTATTGGTGTTTTGTTATTTATTTGTTCAGCTTTAGCATTTATAACCAGTAACATTCTGCCATGAAATCCAGCCAAAAGTACAGTTTAGGATACTTGAACGTCCCTAATCTTCATTTAAACGTATTGACTAAAATTTCTAAAGTATTCTTATTTAAATCTCTCCCATTTTGTCCTTTGTTTTATCGATATTTGACTTGTTAAGGCACCCCAGACTTTGTCCTGCATATTGCAAAACCCCATATCTCACTCCCCGAACTATACCAACACCCTAGATACTCCTCCAACACCAACCCCACCACAATCATTCATGACCCTTACCTATATCATCCCTCCCTACCTTCTCAACACGTGCCTTGGTAGTGAGCTCCAAAACCAGCTTGCCCTTAAAAATGAAGAATTAAGTCAATTGAATGTGATCCCTACTGATTCAAAGTACTACCAGAACAATAGTCCGACGGCGGGATTCAACCAATCATTCTCTAATGATCCAATAATAGATGAAATCATCAGACTTAAGATTCTTTACAAGCTCCAGTTGCTTGGTGTTCTAGGAAACAGTCCAAGTGAATTCAACGTTAATGAGAGTTCCCTTATTCATGAGTACTATAAGATCTTTGAAGATCGCCTTTTGCACGAAGAGACAGAATGGGAAAAAACCAAGTCAGGAGCTGAATATGTTGATGGCTTTTTAAGCTTGACTTCTCTTAAAGGTCACTCATCAATGTTTAGCTCATCTAAAGATGGTGAAGTTCTGGTTAAAGTACCACCTGGCTACTCCCAATACATGAACCTTAGTTTAAGACAATTAATTCTTGATACAAGACAGAAAGAAAACAAACGTCACTCACAAGCACTGAGTTTTATTCGTTTTGATGATGGATCTTACTTTGATTATCCATTACCAATCTCCTGGTCTCCATTGATAGAAAACAAGTACTTTGATCTTCTTACAGATGCATACAAATTGAAAGTGGAATCAATTGGAGGTTACTCCAATATAACCTTGAGCTCGAACCCAAAGTATAAGCCACCTTCGTTAGGAGATGATGAAGTGGACAATCTTCTGGCCAAAGACCAAGAAGAAAGATACAACAATTTTATCACTGAAAAGCCGATCAGTTCATCCACTGGTATTTTCTATTATGAAGTTGAAGTTGAGCAAATAATTACAGAAGCCACAGATTTTATTCCTTTGATCTCTATGAATGATAATTCCTTATCTTCTGAATGTTCATTAATTCTTTCCGCAGGTTTTGCTAAGAGATATATACACATGGATCCAGAGCACAATGCATCAAATGTACTTACCCAAAATCTCAATTCACGCGTTGACTTGGAAAGATTAAGACAAAACATACATAATTATAAGCCATTTGAATCATTCCAGATCAACATAAAACCAGGAGAATTGAATGGAAGTTTTGCAGTTAATTTCGAAGATCTGTCCTTTTATAACTCTGTTAAAAGCTTCGAATCCATTCAAAGAACCACCATTTTGAACATGAACAGAAGATTATCCTCATTAAATAGATCAAGCTTAAATGACGCTGATTTTGGTAAAGTTGACCTTGGAATTCCTTTCAAAAACCACATTGCACTTGATACTACTAAGAAAAAGATATACCAAACAGATGTTATTGGATGTGGTATAAACTTCATTAATAAATCTATTTTCATTACTTTGAACGGAATTCTCGTGAAAGTCATTACTCAAGATGAATTATCCAGTACTCACCCATCTGCTAATAATCTTTTCGCTACTACCAAATCTTATGATAATTCAGTCTATCCAATAATCGGTTTCAAAACTAGAGATGGTATGTCGCCTATAAAACCAGGATTTGATCCATCAAAAGCAAACATTAGAAGTAATTTCGGATTTAGAGAATTTAAATTCAACATTTCCAATTATGTTGAAAACTTTAAGATTGAAAACCAAAGGTTTTTATATCTTTCATTGTTAGATAAGATTGATATGAATAAACTGGTTTTATCAGATGCCAACTCTGGAATGGAAAAATCTCTCTTAAATATCAATGATGATTCTAAAATGTTGAACCTGTTGATCAAAGGATACTTGAATCACCAAGGATATTTAGAAACTTTTAAATCCTTCAACAATGATTTGAAGCATTTAGCTGAAGAAACCAATATTGATCCATCTAATGATATCAAAGAAGATGAGGCAGTTTTAGGTCTGTCTCATGCAGTCAACAGAAATGTAATTAAACGTTACATGATGTCTAATCAATACGATAATCTTTTTAGATTCTTGAGATTGAATTATCCTCAAATGATTGAGACCAGTGCCTATGAAAACCCAGATATTATATTTGGGCTCAAAATGTTGAAGTATACATTTTTATTAAAGAACTACATTGAAAGAAAACTTAACGATGATCAATTCGAATTTGAGTTCGAGTTTAAGACTACTGATTCAGAAACAGATTTATACGAAAGAGCTTTTGAATATAGAAAAGAATTGCTTAGGGAAACTTTCAATACTGAGTCCAAAAATAAAGTCTTTGTTGCTCTCTCTAATGCACTTTTAGTCAAGGATCATGAAGGGTTGAAAAACTTACCTGTAGTTGTGGAGGCATTTCATAACTATTCAAAGGATGTTACAAAGGTGTTAGCATTGATCAATGGAAAAATATTAAAGAGCGTTGGATTAAGTGGTGTTTCTAATCTTGAACTGATATTTGAAAGCGTTAACAAGAATATCAAAGACTTGAGTTTTGAGGTTAAGGATGACAAGTTCATGTTGGTCAACTTCGAGAGGGACCATATGGATTTGTGATCTATGACATACAGGATATGTCACATCAAAAGTAGACCAACTAACAATAAGATAAAAATTTATTAGATGGTTTTTAAACTGTTTTTAACATCGAGTTCAAGTTCTTTACTATATATATATAATAAAAATAATCGCATTTTAGAATGTTCTTTATTCGTTTGATTTAGTGTATTTATTCCTTCTTAATTCTTTTCCTTTTGGTATCCTTTTGTTCTCTGGATCTCTTTTTCGGTTCTTCTATTTCTTCTTCCTCCTTGACTTCATTACTTCCTTCGTATTTCACTAACTTTTCTTCATCCACTTCAAAAGGTATCTTGACATTGGCCAACTTATCAATTCTATATATTTCATACATTTTCAAGGACCATCCTCCTCTCTCTAACTTGTCCATAGTAGCGTCTTTATCCTCTTTGAGGAGTGAAAAATACACAGGCAACAATTCCTCAGTATACTCTTTCACGTTATATTTGATCTTGGATCCTGGACGGGAAGCATCGACTACGTAGTAGAGGAAACTCTCATCACTGAAAAATGGTGGTGCAATAGTTGGATCAACTTCTGTAAGTAAAGACAGGATAAGGCTGGCAGTAGCGGGCCCAACACCTCTCAATTCACAAAACAGTTTGAAAGAGCTCTTTACTGCTTGAATGAAATCCTTTTGATCTTCTGAAGTGGATTTTGTCCATGAAAATTTCGGCCTTTTCTTATGAAAATCCAACAATACTTGGAACCCAGCCTCTGTGCTCTTCTCCACATCTTTTGGTTCGTTGGATTTGATCAACTTAGGAAGCGTAGGACGGAATTTTCCCTTAGCTAATTTCCAATCCATTAACAACACCAACTCATCCTTGGTGAGCCATGCTTTATTCTTTTCCTTGTATCTTGAGGCAATAGTCTGGGGTAATTCTTGTGATCTCCAAGTATCGAGCTGTTCCAAGGTCAATTGGTCATTATTATACTTCTTGGACGACTGATCGGAGAGATCTGTGACGATAAGTGGGTAAAGCTGATCTGCTGCTTCTATAATGTAGTGATTGGTCATTGTTGATCAGTATTCAGGTGCTGTGATAAAGATTCAGGAACAAGGTTATTGGTTATACTTTTAGCAGATACGAGATCTTGAATGGATGCGGTGCTGATTGTAATGAGTAGACTTGAAAAGTATGTCGATTCTAATGGTAAGCTTTTGGTGACTTGTCAATTGGGTGATTGTTACTAACGGACTTTGCAGCACTGACTGAACTGTGGATAAGTGAGACGCGAATGGTGCAAAGGAGCGTTTGTTGCAAAAGTGCGACTGATGATACCAGTCACCCTAGTGACTACACCACATCATACTTCAAATTGCACCCCATAATATCAAGCTTACATTTCGTAACCCCTCCTATTAATGGATTTGGTGATGGTTTGATAGCGCTCGCCGGCATGGTATGAGCCTCATTTAGTGTTATCCTAAATTATCAACGCTTTAATACAACCACCATATCTGTTTGGTATAATTTGCATCCAAACCTTAGGTTTAAACAGAACCTGCCAAGATGCTCTTGATACTTACACTCTTAGCGTAACTACTATTTGTTCTTCTGTATTTACATTATTGTACAAGCTATTTACTGTTACGGACAACCATAACGAAGTAGGGTGTTCTGGCGACTTGGTAATTGGTAATTGGGTGATACCGCACTATCAAAACCTTATGAGATCAACAACCACTGAGGATAACCACCAAAGCACTTGTGAAGGGTCACGGGATAACGATACTATACCAAATAGATTATTGAGCACCCGCGGTAATTTTTGTTTTTATTACTTTATCAACTCATTTATTGAGAAGAGTTGGCCTTGATAACATCCACAGCATCCTTCTTGGCTTCCTTGTAATCAAGTCTCTTGTTTGGAGTGTAACTGATAGGTAAGGTAAGGTCCATAATGACGTTTTGAATCAAGGAGTATACTTGAGAACTCAACCAGTAAAGAGAAAGACCGGTTGGTGCATGCAATGAAATGGCCATCATAAATACAATGGTCATTCTAGATAAATTGGAAATGGCATCAGTAAGAGTTGGTCTCAAGGACTTCTTTTGAGTTAATCTCAGCAATTCCAAAGTCTTGAAAGTCCATTCAACGTTACATAAAGCAGTGACACCAATCATCAATGGGAAAATATGGTATGGATCAGCAACTGCCAAATCAGTAAACCATCCAATACCTTCAAAATGTAATGCTTCATCTAAAGGCTTATTTTTCAAACTTTCCCAAGTGGACCATCCACAAAGATCTCTCATGGTAAGAGACATACTGACCCATAAAGGTATTTGAAATGCTGGAAGTATAAAGTTTTTCCAAATTTGAACGTTATGTTCTTTAAACAACTTTTTCTGTCTCTTTCTGGTTTCTTTACTGGTTAAAACAAGGATTTCTTCATATTTCATCGAGGCTAATGGTGATTTAAGATTAAGATATGATTCTTGAAGTGACTCTGGAGATTGGCCTCCTTTTTCAACTGCATTCTTGGCTTGTTCTGCTTTTCTCTTTGCAACTTGAATTCTTTTGGCAAGATTGACTTTAAGCACAGGATTCATGGCTGTGACTATAGGACGAAGGGAGGTTTGTTTTTGGATCCGTTTTCTTTGAAGAATGGCTAATGGTAAAGTCCATACTGATCTAAGAGTGAAGGTGGTTAAAGGAATCAAAGCCCACCATGGGATTCCAGTATAACTGTGGACTAGTTGAAGAGACTCAGTAAGTGATGAAACAATAACATGTGGGTCCACCGAGAAATTACGTCTGGACATGAGCCGTACCGGCGACAAACCAAGTCTTGGCCTTACAATACCAGATCGTATCATGGCTAATTTATAGGATAACACTAAATGGAGTACTTTTCAGTAGAGCTTTAAAGGTTCTGCTTCTACCATACGATCTGAATTTTCGCACGTGACCACACCAACAAACCAGCGAACTTTACCCAGTATCTAACAAAAGCTCACAAAAAGATCTAAACTAATCACATACCTTTTTCCATTTAGTCCCTAGTTCGTCATGTCTTCTAGAACCGAAAGGGCATGCATGCTTTGTGGTATAATCCAACCATTCAGAAAGTTTGTTGATGCCGGGTGCCCCAACTGTGAGAGTGTGTTACATTTCCAAGATAATGAAGATGGACAAGTTCAAGATTGTACCTCGCCATCATTTGAAGGTTTGATGGCTCTTGGTGCTGATAATAAGGCTTCATGGGTGGCCAGATGGCTCAGAATCGACTCATTCGTGCTGGGCTTATATGCCATTAAGATTAATGGTAAGTTACCCCCACATATTGTGAGTGACTTAGAGGAACAGAATGTGGTGTATAGACCTAGAGATGGAAGTGCTGAGGATTGATGTATATTAGTGTAATAAAAAGAAGCGAATCATAACTATTGGCGTATATTCGACGGACCTGATGTAGCCAGCACGAAATCTTGACAAGATGGTGTTGAAAATTACTATGTAACTTAGACATAATAGAACAGTATAATGAGATGAAAGGTATAAAACAGATGTAGTAGTATATGGACGAGAAGAAACTTTAAGGGTGAAATATGTATCAGCGATGGGTATTAGTGAATATTTTAATTCCGTACAATTGGGAGTTTAAACTAGTTATATTCATTAATATAGTTATGTAATTACATGATAAGACAATATGGAATTGCAACTATTCCAAGTCTTTAATATACAAAATGGAACAACAACGGTGAAAAATTCATATTTTTAGGTTGGTCTCCAGTCATTCACGAGTGTTCATCATTTTAATCTTCTTCATCTGGTAACTCATCGAATAATTTTTCGAGAGTTTCCTTCTTGTTCCAGACATTTCTATCAGTCCAAACAATATCCATCAACTTGGCCATCTTGGATTCCAATTGTTCAACAGTGAAGAATTCAGTCTTGTCTAATAATCTTTCGAAGAATTGCTCAGCTCTTTCATAGTCAATAATCAAGTCTTGGTCCATTTGAATCTTGAAGTCATCTTCAATCTCAGACTCAGAATCTTCGGATTCTGGAGTTGGAGGAGCTTCAACCTTAGATACTTCAGTAATCTTAGGTTCATTAACAGACACAGCTTCAGGTTCTGGCTTTGGTTCCGATACTTCAGATACTTCAGTTGGTTTAACCGGTTCAGGTTGTTCAACTGGCTTTGGTTCATCTGGCACAATAGATTCTTCTGGTTTTGGTTCTGTAGTTTCAATTGGTTTCTCTGTAACAGTATTACCGTTAGATAATTCAACTTCCATTGGTTCAGCAGTTGTAACTTCTTCAATTTGTCCATTGGTTTCTATTTCCATTGGAGCATTGGTCAAGGTAGCTTCCATTGGTACATGATCAGAAGTAGGTTCAGCTGGACCAACATTGCCAACTAAAGTACCATTGGACTCAACAACAGCTTCAGCTGGGACAACTCCATTGATTTGTGCTTCTCCATTAGTCAAAGTTTCCATATTAGCTGTTTGTTGGGCTTTGAATTCTTCTTCGAGCTTGGCATGTTCTTCCAAAATCTTCTTTTGCTTTTCAAGTTCTCTTTCTCTTACTTCTCTTGTAGCCTTGAGGAAATCAGGAGTACTGAAGTCATCAATACCAAATTGGGCATTAGTCAACATTTCATTGGCTTTTAAGATTCTTTCACGATCACCATAGGTTACAGAATCCTTAACAATCATCTTGATATCCTTCAAGAATTGTTTAGGTTCACTATAGAAACCGTTCCAAAGTCTTTCTTCAATGATATCCAAATCCATGTTGTAATAGAATTTACCAGTAGTAAGTTCATGCAACATGTTTTCATTTTGCGGGTTGGTTGACTTTTCATATAAAACTTCGTATTGGTTTAATGGGTTTTCCAAAATGGCTGGTTCAAACAAATGCACCAATAAGTTTTCATCAATAATTGGTTTCTTGAATCTCTTATATCTGACCTTGAACAAATCCATTAATGCAGCCAATTTAAGTTTCAAGACATTCTTTAACTTGGCATCATTATATTCTTGTTGCTTCATCTTCTTCTTGTTGGTTTCCTCATCACTAGCACTTGGTCCCTTTTGAACAACCTTGAGTTCCTTCAATTTTCTCTTTGGTCTGTTTTGAACATCGTTAATAAATTCATATGGTTTCATAGTCAAGGTGTGACGCAAAGTCTTGAAAAATTCCTTTCTTTCATCAGTGGTTGGGAAAACCAATGCAACATGGTTATCATTACCGAAAACTCTAGTAACATCAGCATCCAAACTGTTGTAAGATGTATCAGAAACACCAAGTAAAAGGACCTTTTCAGTACTCTTGAGATTTCTTAACAAGGTAGATAAGGTGACTTGAGTAGCATAAGATGCCACCTTAAACCAAACATCAATATTTGGAATGAAAATAATAGATGGCTGGTGTCTTCTTGCTTCAACAAAAGCTTGAATAATAATCAGCTCTGGAGATTGAGTTGGGTCACCGAACATTTTACCCAAATCTAACGATTGGACTTGATACCCTTCCAAATAATTAAGAATAGCAGAACTCAAATATTGCTGACCAGAACCAGCATCACCAGTGATGATAACATAAGGCTTGAAGATTCTGGAGCTTTCCAAGTTTCTCAATAAAGTATGCTTAGCAAAACCACCATCTTTATCATTAATTGATGGGTCCAAATATAAAGAATCATCAAGAGCAGTTAACTTTTTATTCTTGATTTCGGAAAGACCAGGTAAAATGCTATTCAACTTAGTAATGATATGATTAAGATTAGTTTGTAATAATGGTCTCAAATGTTCCGGTAATGGTGATGAACCTGAAGAAGTTGATCTTGCACTTGAAGGAACAATCTTTTCCAATGCTTTCATGAAATCCTTGGCTATAACCTTAATTTTAGATGGATTCACCTTTAATTTATCATCACTCTTATAAATTTGTGGATACTTTCTTTGAATACTGAATAATGCAGCTTCGGTACATAAAGCACGAAGATCAGCACCACCATAACCCTTGGTAAGATCAGCAATCTTTTCCACGAATTCTGGAGCTAATGGAGGGGTCCATTTCTTGGTGTGAATTTGCAAGATTTCTTTTCTAGAAGTAAGATCTGGTAATGGGAAATAAAATTCTCTGTCAAATCTACCAGGTCTTCTTAATGCAGGATCAATGGAGTCAGGTCTATTGGTAGCACCAATAACAATAACTTGACCTCTATTATCCATACCGTCCATTAAAGCCAATAAGGTAGAAACAATACTAGCATGAATTTGTTCTTGTTTAGAAGATCTTACTGGAGCCAAACCATCAATTTCATCAAAGAAAATAATAGAAGGTTGTTGATTTTTAGCTTCTTCGAACAAAAGTCTTAATTGTCTTTCAGCTTCACCAACCCATTTACTCAAACAATCAGCACCCTTTCTCATGAAGAAAGTAATCTTTCTTTCGGCAGTAGAATAACTGGATGCTAATGCACGAGCCATCAAGGTTTTACCAGTACCTGGAGGACCATGGAACAAGACACCTCTTGGAGGAGTAATGGCAAAGTTTTGGTATAATTCAGGATATAACAATGGTAATGCCACCATTTCCTTTAATTGGTTAATATAATTATCTAAACCACCAACAGCGGTGAAATCGATATTCATATCAACACCCAAAGGATCGGTATCACTTAAATTATTCTTCTTCTTACCCTTGATATCATCAGAGCCACCAGTGATAAGTTTTGGACCACCAGTTGGTTTCTTCTTAGATAATGTGGCTTCTCCATTAATTGGAGCTATTTCTTCATCAGATGAGTCGGAATCACTCAAGTTTTGTCCTATAGCAGTCAAATTATTTTCATTGGTCATACCAGGAATTGGAATACCTCCTGGAGGAATGTTGGTACCAAACAAAGAGATAACATCACTACCTCCAAATGGGCCTGCAGTTGGAAACAATATCTTTCTATAATCATTTTTGTTTGGTTGCTTACGGCTCTTTGATTTTCCAGAGTATGGTGGAGTTGCTCTACGCATTGACTCAAATTGTGTCTCGTTGGTGATAGGTGGAGGGATAGTATAGTCGACTTTTTGAATTCTGTCTCTTAATTTGTGCTTAACAGGAGTTGCAGAAGGAGATGAATCATATAATTCTTCGATTTCTCTTTTGATATCATCTTCTTCTGGAGAATCAGCATCTTCCAAGTTTTCAGTGGTATCGGCTTGGAATTTACCAGATCTTGTCAATCTACCTTTAGCAGGAGATCTAGTTCTAGATCTAGGCTTCTTCTTCTTTCTACTGTGACCGTAACCATAATCATCAGATTCATTGTCATCATCAGTAGCGATAAATTGTTTTTGTTCAAGTTTCTCTATGAAGTCATCTTCTTCACTTACCACTCCATCATCGTAGAATTCATCGTCTTCAGAGTCAATTCTGGCTCTCTTGCTTCTACTTCTCTTTTTACGGTGAGAGCGGACTGGTTCATCCACATAATCGTCACCTCCATCATCTTTTTCTTCTTCAGAAGGACTGAAAATATCTTCTGGTTCTTCTTCAGCTTCAGGTGCTGGTTCAGGTGCTGGTTCAGGTGCTGGTTCGGCCACTTCTTCACCATCGATATCTTCAAACCCTTCATCTTCATTATATGAGCTCACGGTTCTACCTCTTCTTGGAGGCAACAGTTCAGATTGACCAACTTCAAAGTCATCCTCGTCGTCGTCATCTATAACTCCTCTTCTTCCTCTTCTGGACATGGTGCAAACTAATTGATCTTATCTAATGCTAGGGGTGTTTGCTATTTGCTATTTGCTGTTTGCACTTTTTGGTTATAAGATTAAACCTGGATATATTAATTATAGTAAAAAGATATGATTATTTGTTGTTGGTTGATAATAATGATGTAAACTGCGAATCAAACCGCTTCTTTTCAAGATTGCAGGTTATACGGATGTAACAGTTCACTTGGTGGGGTTGCCTTGATATCAGAGATAGTTTGAACACTGATTTGGCGTGGTTATCTATAATTGTATAAATCGTATATTTGGAATAAAGAACGATTTCTACGAGACATTTGCGTGCGCGCACCGCTTTTTTCCTGAGTCAGTTCCATTTTGGGACGAGGCGACGGGTTCGCTCAGTAACTTCAACAACAACGAAACGGTTCAAAATCACTTAAATCATTCAATCAAATGATCAATTTAGTCATAAAAGTGGTTGACGGTAACAAGGAGACCCAATTTGAGGGGTAAAAATGGGGTTTTTTGCCAAAATGGCCCAGAGCTTACTAAAGCGGGTAATTGACATAGCAGCAGATTCTCGGAGTAGGCTGACAAAATAACGGTTCCAAAAACCCAGGAATTTGCAGCCATTTACTATGGAGATGTAGGTGGTTTATTGTAGGTGGGTTTAGACAGGAAAAAATGGGTCACGTGAAGTGGGTCCTTCAACCGTTTGAAAAAACCCACACTGCTGTTTGAACATAATTGGTGAGGCCACGACCTACTATCTACAAGTATAGAGTATCAAATAGCCCAATTCCACTGATTAGGGGACTATATGGTAAGAAAGATACATTTATAAATTTCCAGAGATAGTATCAGAATTAATTCATTTTTTTATTTAATTTTTTGGGTTCTTTTAGGTAAGTTTACACAACTCGTGACCTACTTGATTAGCTAAGAATACACTTATAATGGTTTAATTCCACGGTACAAGACTAGCTAATTTTTTGAGTTCAAAGATATAAAATATTATGGGTTTCTTGATTTGAACTTAATTAAGTGAAAATTTCAATTAAATGCTAAACGATAATTTACACGAATTAGTTGCAAATTACTAATTTACTTTTTCACAATATTAATGTTCATTTATACCATTACTTTCTATTTACATGTTTTTGTAGTTTACTTAAAACTAAAGATAATCCTTTAAAGGATTAAAATTTAAATGATTAAAATTACAATTAATTGACAATTGTTGGTCTCAACTAATCCTTTTGAGTTTCTCTCATTGGAACTCTTTCAATTGGAATTTTGTGTTTCTTTGAATTGGCATTTTCACCATAAGTCAAATCACCTCCAACAACTACAGCTTCTATATCTCTCTTGCCTTCTGCAACTGCTAATCTGTCTAAGATCTTGGTGGCCAAATCAGGAATAATTGCACTGATTAAAATCGAGCAAATACGACTACTTTCAGCAGCCATAAATACATAGTAGTTTTGAAGAACACGATAAGCTTCAGAATCATTAATCTTTTTGGAGTATACCCAAGGTTCAGCAGTTTGGAAGAATAAATTGGCAGTATCAATAACAGACCACCAATCTTGAATTGCTTTCATTTGATCAAACTTCACAAATTTAGAGTTCATGTTTGAGTATAACAGGTTCAATTTTGATTCCAATTCATTTTTCAATCTAATGATATCTTCTACTGAGTCTTGGTTCAAGGCATTAGTTCTGATGATATCATCAATATTTGAGTATTTGCCTTGTTCTTGGAATTCCACACTTTGTTTGATATTGAATTTTGCTCCTCCAGTTCTAGTGACCAAGTTAGCGTATTTACCAATCAAGTTATCTCTACTCATACTAAAGGATAGTTCACTAAAGTTACAATCGGTTTCAATGTTAGAATATTCAGATAAGAAGAATCTGAATGCATCTCTACCGTAGTATTCATTAGTACTAATTGGATCAACCACATTGCCCAAACTCTTACTCATTTTGAAACCTTCGCTTAACCAATGGGAATGAACGATCACTTGACGTGGAAGCTCTACTCCGGCTGCTAATAAGAAAATAGGCCAGTAAATACAATGAAACTTAATGATATCTTTACCAATGACATGGGTAGCAGGCCAGATATTTGATTCTGGAGTTTCAAACCCATTTTCGGTCTGTTTGAATGATTTTGGGAACCCAGCAGCGGTAAGATAGTTCAATAAAGCATCAAACCACACATAAATCTTTTGGGATGGATCATTTGGTACAGTTATACTCCACTTTAATCTAGAAGAAGGTCTGGATATGGATAAATCTGGAAGTTTGGTCAGTTTAAGTTCTTTCAATAATTCATTATACTTGGACTTTGGCAACACGAAATCTGGGTTCTTTTCAAAGTGGTCTATTAATTGGTCTTGGAACTGAGAAAGCTTGAAAAAATAGTTATGTTCTTGTTGATAAACCACTTCTGTTCTGCTTTCCTTGGCAATCATTTTCTTGACTCCGTTTTCAGTGATTTCGGTGATTTGGGTCTCTGGGTAGAAAGTTTCATCACTAATAGAGTACCATCCACTATGAGAACCTTGGTAGATCAAGCCCTTCTTGTCCATTAACTTCCAGAAAAACTCCACGGTCTCTACATGGTCGGGATCGGTGGTTCTGATAAATCTATCGTAGTTGATATTCAACTTCAGCGCCAAAACCTTGAAGTTTTCAGAAACATCATCAACCAAGGTCTTTGGATCAACGCCTCTTTTCTCGGCGGCTGCTTGAATCTTAAGTCCATGTTCGTCGGTACCGGTCAACATAAACGAGGTCTTCTTGGGGTTCAATTTCTCCCATCTGTTTCTGGTATCACATAGAAGCATTGTATAGGCATGGCCCAAATGAGGACTGGCATTGACATAAAATATAGGCGATGTTACCATGAACGGTTTGGTGGAGTAGCGCCGCACAAGACGGAGTGTCAGGAACATTGTGGGCTAGCGTTGGAATGGCTTGTTATGGCTTGGTAAGGGAAGTAATGCTGTTTATGGAGGGTTCGCTTTGGTAGTGAGATTTGGTGATCTTTGGCTATGACTAACTTTGTGTCGCGACACAAGCGTAGGAAAGAAGTGAAGTAAAGACCACATCAAAGCGTATGAAAAAAATGCTTAAAAGTGTGAAAAGAGTATAAATGAACTACTAACTATAGTTAAAGAGAGCTGGTAGCTCAATTGGTCGAATTTTGTTCTTGTACCATGAATTTGCTCACCATGTACTTTCTTGAATAAGTCGCAAAACCATGTCATATTATGGAAATGACAAAAGTATAGATGAAAAATAACCCACCATTACAATTGACTATCAGATTGTTAAGTGAACTCAAATCTGACTTTTAATAGAAGAAACTTGATTCAGTTTCACTACAAGCTGTACAACAGCTATTTGCTTAAATTTACAATTAGTATTTCTCTTTCGAGTAGTATATATAAATATGAACGGTACTTCAATATATCATTGTACCATGGGATGGTTGGACCAAATGGGTAATTGGAGCAGTTTATAATTCTTTGAAAGTTTTCCAATTGATCCATAATATCTTGAATACTTTGAAAAGCTTATGTTTTGGTGATTAATCCCTTTCAAAGCAGAGATCATAAGTTTAAATTGACTTTAATTGTACGGATTTTTCTTAACAATCACGTAATTTGATGACTCTTTCCAGGTCGGAGTTAGGTTTTCTATAGCCATCAGTCAATTTTTTGGGGAAGTTGATATTGGGAGAACAAAAAAAAACAGGTTAAATTTGTTTTTCTCTGATTGTTTTATACATCGGTCTTTTCCACGAAAATAGCCATCAATGCAAAAACACTATAGAACATTCCCAATGGGTAAGCAATCAAAGGTCTAACATTATGAAGTTTCAAAACAGCCACGAAGAAACCAGAGGCAGAGAAGGAACACCATAAAACAGCAAATGCACTTATGATGTAACCGAAAAGGTTATCTAAAGAAGCAAATACTCCAATAACACTAATCAATACCAATGGTAATAAACAATAACCTATAACAGAAGCAGATCTAGCCAAATCCAATTGGACTTCGTGACTCATGAACTTAAAAAGATAATGTAAACTGACCACACCAAAGAGACCAACACCATAAATATAACCAAATTGAACTTTACCAGCTAATAAAAGTAAAGTACCAAATAAAAGGACAAATAAAATTGGACCTGCCATATCAGAATCGGCCATTATATCAGAAGAAATATCACGATTCAAAGGGTTTAATACTGCCAAAGTCTTACCTTTTATATGATTGAAATTAATACCTAATTCTTCCAATAATGGTGGTTCACCAGGGTATCCAGAAGTTCCAAAAGCAGCAAGTAATCCAGTGCTTAATTCACCACTTCCCATGACACCACTAACATCGATTTGGGAACCAAATCCGGTATTCATTGATCCTAAATTGGGATTGCTATTTATGGCGCCGCCAGCTTGTTTTTGATATGAGTCTGCATAGTTTGACTGGTAGAATTGGATATTTTGAGGATCATTCACTTGTTGTTGGTAGTAAGCCATTGTGTGTATGATATGATGGATGGAGTGATGGTTTCACAAACGGAATGGAACGCCGAGATTATAAAAAGGATGATATATGTTTAGATAACAAGTTGGTATGATTGAAAGGTTGGATTTGATCTGAATGAGTGCGTGTGCTGTTCAATATGGTGGGTTGTCACAGACGCGCAAGACAACGAACAAAACCCTGATGGGTGCGAATTTTAGAGTGTAAAGTCCTTTTGTACAGTACTGGGATTCTTTTCGGGTCGGAATATCTTCGATTTCTACGTCTTACCGATTAGTGGAGATAATAGAATACAAGTCCTTTAAACCCGATCATTATCACGGAAATTCTTTGCACCGGAACCTCTTCAGATCGTCATTGTACTTGAATAGGCTTCAAAGCCGTTGAAACCGTAAATTGCGGACAGACCAAATGGATCTTTTTTGGGTCTATTCGCTCCAGCCAAATGTGGGTGAAGATCTTGCCGTAAATTGGACCCAAGATCCTCGAACCTGATCTGTTGTGATCACCACTGTTATCTACGTATCTTGCTCGAACATAAACACCACCTCCTTTTCTTCTTCTTCCTATAGAGTAAATCGAATCTCCGTGGTAACAGAACTGGCTCTGGCATTCCGCTCTTCCCAAAGGTGAGCTATTTAGTCTTCCTAATTCAGCACAATTTTTCATTCTAGCCGCGCCCATGCATCTCGCACCCACGAACCTGATGGGATACCTAATTAGCTCGCTCGCGATGTCATGGATCAGAATGGATACATAACAAAACTCTATCACCAATTGCTTCGACAATCGCTCTATCTACGTAGTTCTCGTTTCGTTATCTAGCATCTGCTCCCACAATAATCTTAGTAGATCTCGCTTATCGATCGGCTGTTCTCCTCTCATAATCAACAATGTAATTAAAATTACCTCTTTCTCGAATTTTCGTAAAATGAGCAAATTATAATCATAAATTCTATTCTCACTATAAAGCTTATAATATTTGCTCATATCTAAGCGATCTTATATTAATTGCTCACTTCCTATCACAATTTGCTCATTATTTGGCTGTCCAACCATTCGCTATAAATATACATCACATTGCCAGACATTTGATTCACCAGATCTGTTATTTGTTCCATATCAAAACCACTGGGCTCACATACACACTGATACTCATACTTCTACTGATACATACTCATATTCATAATAGCCCAATTCCTATCGTTTGATTATCCAATATGACCGTATACCAAGGATTAGACTGTTTGAAAAGTCAGTCCATGCCTCAATACACAGTTCTCTCCAACCAGCTGCAAGCTCAGGTCGCTTGGATGGACCAACCTAAGTATGGTAAATATACTGTTTACTTCGCAGTGGTTATTTTATTTCTCGCTACCTTAAAACATGTATGGTACCGTCAAAGAGATTACTTATACAAAAAGCATCCATATAACTCGGGCTTCGTCGATGTGTTGGTAGCATATGGTCGTTTCTTCGGCTACAAGCAAGTTCCTCCTCAAGTAAGTTACCTTACTTCCCTTCCATCTTCAGTTGGTTCATCTCTTCTTTTGTTCGTTTCCTCATTATATCTTTTATGTTACGTTTTCGTCCCTCATTTCTGGTTCAGAGAATGCAGAGGTTTTGGTTCTCCTCCATTGGCTGTTAGAGCCGGTATTATGGCCACTGCCTTGACTCCCTTCGTCTATGTCATGGCTGGTAAGTCCAACATGATTTCTGTGCTTACTGGTATCAGTTATGAAAAGTTGAACTTGTACCATAGATACGTTGGTCTCGCAGCATTTGTTCTTGGTGTTATCCACACTGTTCCTTTCATCTATCAAGATAACAAAGAAGGTGGTGTTAACCATTTGTACACCCAAATGACTACCGACTTCAACTACTATAGTGGTATTCCACCTTTAATCCTCTTGGGTCTTTTGGTGACTGCTTCCAAGTCTTTTATCAGAGATCGTATCTATGAAACCTTCTGGCACTTCCACTGGATCTGTGGTATTGGTTATTTTGCTACCTTATGGTGGCACATCAACAACACCTTGAACTGTCAAGATTACATGTATGGTGCCTTGGCTTTCTGGGGTACCCAACTTATCTACAGAATTTTGGTCAAGACCGCATTCCGTCCAAATACCCTCTTTTTGCAACCACGCAGAGCCACTTTAAGAAAATTGGATAACTCTACTTTTGAAGCCGTCATTACCAACACTAAGGGATACAAGTGGCAACCAGGTCAACATTGTTTCTTGAGATTCACCGGTGCCCGTTTCCTCGACAACCATCCATTTTCTATTGCTTCTGTTACCCAAGACGATGTTATGAAGTTTATTATTGTTCCTAAACGTGGTTTGACTAAAAAACTTTTTGACCAATTGGACGATTATGTTGCTAAGGAAAAGAAGGTATTCATTGATGGTCCATACGGTGGAACTCCTCGTGATGCCACTGCATTTGAAAGAGTCGTTTTATTGGCTACCGGATCAGGTGTCACTGCTACTATTCCATTTTTAACTTACTTGAGTCAAAACCTCAAACAATTGGCTGCAGACAACGTTAATCCAATCACCAAAAAGATTAACTTCGTGTGGGTAGTACGTAAACAAGAGCAAATCGAATGGTTCCGTGACGAATTGGAAAAGTGTCAACAAGATGCTGGCTCCTTTATCGATATCGACATCTATGTCACCAATCACTCTAATGATAATGAGCATGTTGAAAAGCACGAAATAGATGTTTCCAACAGTGATTTGACTGAAAAGAATGTCACTGCTACTGGTTCAGGTAGTAGTGACGTTGAAAAGGCTGCTGACGTGGAAACTAGCTACCTGTTGGGTAACACTTCCTTCAATATTCACTACTACAAGCCACATTTCCATGACGTTTTAGACTCAATGAAATCTTCTTTCGGTAGAAGAAACCTCATTGTCAGCTCTGGTAGTCACTCTATGAGATCTCAAGTCAGTAGTAAAGCTTCTGGTTTACAATCTCTTATCTTTAATAACGATTTATATAGAACCGAAGTGGAAGAAATCTGTCTTCACACTGAATCTTTCGGATGGTAATCTGAAACTAGCTAATATTTATTCAATGATAATGACTACTTAATTATATTTTCGAATTGTACTGACACTTAAAAGGACCAACTAATAACTACAAGTAGTTCATTTAGTTGTAAGTGAAAATGATAAAATAAAGAAAGTATAAGAGAAAAGGTTAATAATAAGAAAAAAGGTTGGTGAGCTTAATTAATTTTGTTGGTTAAAGACTCTTTTTCGTTTTATTTCGATTTAATCAACTTTTTCAGTATTTTTTAAATTTGTGTAAAAATTTCAAGAATATACACAATAATGAATAATTTAATCAAAGTTTCTCAATTTCAAAACTTATAATAATATCAAAAATTAAAGTATCCAAATTCTGTATTCTCTGTACTTTTGTACATTCAGCCCTACAATTGGTATTTTTCATCCTAGATATTTTACCTTATGGCAAAATGGTAGTGTTTTAGTATTCTTCCCGCAATCAATGTTTTAACTATTTATTACACCAGTTCAATTAAATATCACACGTATAAAACAAAGATCTCTTATTCTTTTATTAAACCTCACTAATACTACTAAAGTATCAATACGAAAACACTTCCCATTCAATTAACTATAAAATAACCATAAAACTGGCAAATTCAGTTTTTCAAAAATTCTTACTATTTATTCAGTTAGCTCCGTAACAATGTAGATTAAAAGAGTTTTTTTCACAGTAAATTTTCGCGAAACAACTGAAATTGTAATCTACACTTACTAATCTACAATATTACGTTCTACTCCAAGTCATAACTATACTATAACCTTCACAATACCACCAAAAGCTTATTCAATTCAAGCCTCTACTCAAAGCCAAATTCAAAAATCCCAAATTCTAAGTCCCAGTGGCCGAGTGGTTAAGGCGACGCCCTGCTATCTAGCAGTTTAGGCGTTGGGTTTTACCTGCGCAGGTTCGAATCCTGTCTGTGACGTTATTTTTTCGGAGTGTGGCCAAAGTGGCCGCTCAATTTTTTTGATCTAATTTATCAATTTAACTCCACTTTTTAAGTGTGATCTCCCATCATTTATTAACACTTTTTCATTCCGTTCAATAGAACGAGAAACATCATGTCACAATCATTAATAATATTCAGAGGCTCGGGTAAGATCGAGTATCAATACAATACCAAGACCAATCCATTCAATGAATTCATATATACTTTAGTTAATGAAACCAGTATTGAATTAGATGTTAACTTTTATACTGCCAGTTTGAATCATAAACGGTTCTATGGTTATAAGAAAGATGATGTCTACGTGGCCTTATACTTTGATGCCGTGGCCACTATTGATAGTGATAAAGTAAAGCATACATTACATGGTATTTCTAAGACTTTCCATAAACTTCAAGAAGAAGATGAGAGTGATGATAAATTGAAGAAATTGGTAGAATTACAGTTTAGTCAACTTATGCAAACCAAGAAATCAGATACATTAAAGATAGATGAAAGTACTCCAATCACTAGTGGGGCCAATACTCCAAGTCGTAGAGGTACTCCAGTTCAAAGTGGTTCACATTCGAAGGCAACAAATAAAAAGATGAGAAAATGGGATGGCGATGAAATAGCGTCTGATTCAGGAAACTCCAAAACTCTTGATTATTCAGTAGGTGATGTCAATAGTGGTGGCGATGTCATTGATACTAGTCATTTATTGGCTGATGAATCTGCTTTTGTTAAAGAAAATGAATTGGTTCTTGTCAATGAATTGAATGATATTTTAGGAGAATCTGATGATGATGATGAACAAGAAGTCAACACCACCAAAAAGGGATTCTTTGGTAAATTAGGTTCTTATTTTGGTAACAATATAGATTTACCTGAAGTATCTAAAAAGTTTCAAGATCAATTGGTTTCTAAAAATATTTCTCCAAGTACTGCAAAGACAGTTATAGAAAAGATTCAACATAATTTTTCATCCAAGAAAAATGTCACCATGACCATGTATAAACAAGCATTAACTGAAGAATTAACTAAGATTTTGACTCCTAATGTTAGTACTGATTTATTATATGATATTAAACGTAAGTCTGGTCCAAGACCTTATGTTATTTCCGTTGTTGGTGTTAATGGTGTTGGTAAATCCACCAATTTAGCCAAGCTTGCATTTTGGTTCTTACAAAACAATATGAGTGTTTTAATTTGTGCTTGTGATACTTTTAGATCTGGTGCAGTTGAACAATTAAAGGTTCATGTTAACAATTTAAAAAATTTAACTTCTGAAGATGAAGATTCTAAAATTGATCTCTTTGAAAGAGGTTATGGTGGTGGTGACCATGTGGTTGCTACTGCTAGACTGGCAATTCAACATGCCACTGCCCAACATTTTGATGTTGTGTTGATTGATACTGCTGGTAGAAGTCATTCTAATGCTAAGCTTATGTCTACATTGAAGAAGTTTGGTGATGCTGCTAATCCTGATAAGATTATTATGGTTGGTGAAGCATTGGTTGGTACTGATTCTGTGGAACAAGCTACTAATTTCAACAAAGCTTTTGGTAATAAGAGAACTTTGGATTTCTTTATTATTTCTAAAGTTGATACTGTTGGAGACTTGGTGGGTACCATGATTAATATGGTTATGGCAACCAAGGTTCCAATTTTGTTTGTTGGTACTGGTCAAACATATACCGATATCAAGAGATTGAGTGTGAACAGGGTTGTGGACATGCTTATGAAGTAATTGTGATTTAACTTATTCAAAAACTTTTTCAAAAAAAAAAGAAGATTGGTTTTGTCAGATAATTACACCATGTGCATTAATAGTTATGTGTGTGCTTGGAACAGTATAAGAGATGTCATCCAATTTTCTTTCTTTCATGGTCAATTGGTTCTGGTTCTTAGGACCAATTGAAGTATTTGCAACCACAAAGGGGCATTTTGCCCTGGTAATAATTAATAGTAAAATTTAGCTATATGCTATGCACAGAGCACACTATGCTCTAGTAAATATACTAATAAATAAAACACTAAAAAAACGTCAAAAAAATTTTAAGAATTTTCTTGGTAGAAGTGATGGTCAAAAACCTTGTATTTTACAGTTTAGTTGAAAGCCGAATTGGCATAATCTTTAGTCTAAATATACACTAAAAGTTACCTATCATAAAGTACCGCACTAATACTAACTAAAAATAGCGAAGATAGTTACAAAATAGCCATATGTAAAGTCTAGCTATTGTATTTACGCAATTGAGATGACGTTATGACGAATTAACCCAACTGACATGTCAACCCACCTATTTAGATGTCGTCACACTAGGGGCTATGTGTCACTTGATGATACTGTATTTTCAGTGATTGTTCCTTTGACCGTTGATACCGTTGCCCTTTTTACCCGTTATCATAAGATCTCGCAGGTCATCAAATTCCACCTATGACGTAACACAGGACCCTCACTGTTCCCCACCAACAATTAACCCACATTTTCCAGTATTTTCCAGTGAAAAATATCAACTAGGACATTTCCCACACATTCAATGCTTCAATGCACTGGTTTTGTAGAGTTCACTCCTCGATTTCGACATTGGTTGCGGTATTGGGGCACGTCTCAGCCTCGCTACCATGTGTGTGGGCTTATCGGTAACAAAAACAAAAAAAAAAGCAGGTCTCGCTATCGGTCTATCGGCAGGGACAGCCTTTTCCCTAGTGACCCAACGGGTACTGAGCCTCTGTCACTACAAAATTCACAGTTTCTTTCAATCGCAGTGTAGTAGTATACCCCTAGGAGGCCATACACCTAGCAACACCACTAAGTTTACCCCTGCATCGCAAGAACCACGTAGCTGCTTAACCATACTACCAGCGAATCTGGTGCTAGTACTGGTGCTAGAAATAGAACTAGTGACTACTCTTCACTAAAGTCGCAGCGCACGCCTAATGAGGCTTGTACCCTAGCTCGCACCACCACTCTCTCCGCTCGCTCTCGCTCGGAGTGCGATTGCAAAATGGTCCTATATTTTCACCAAACTTAATCTTGCTTCTTTCTTATCAATGGTGAATTCACCATGAGGTTCCGTAAATCAACTAAAGGGGACTCTACGGAGGACCAATTATTCCTTAAAATCAATGCCAATAGAGCAGCAGACTTGGTACCTGGTGCTGGTGGTACTAATGGCGCCAGTACTGGTTCCGATACTAATAGTGGGGTAGTATCAAAGAAGTCCATCAACCCATGTTTAGTAGCGCTGCTTAATTCTACCAAGAAAGTCACACCACGTCGTCTTAATACAAACCAGCCAACCTGGAATGCAGAGATCTTCTTGCCTTTAAAACCCGATGATTGTTCCCAAATCTTGATCCTTATGGTATGGGATAAGCATAAACGTTACAAGAACTATCTAGGAGAATTGAGAATCAATTTGAGTGATTTATTCTATAAAGATGGTAAGTTTGTACCTAATAGTGAATTGAAGTGGTACAAGCTTTATTCTAGTAAAGAACATCATAGTTTTGTTACCGGATCAATCTTAGTGTCTTTTGAATTGTCTGTTAAGAAAGTGAAGAACTGGAGAAGAAGAGGTAATTCCAACCCCAAGGAGAGAAGACCTCCACCAGTGGAGCTTCCCGGAATTGTGGTGGTACCTCCTACCAGAAATGGTACAATGATAGACGAATTGAGCGGTACTGATGCAGAGAAACCAGAAGTCCAAATACCACAAGCAGACCTTTTAAAGGAAGATTCAGCCCATACAAGCTCATCTTTAAAAGAGTTTACTGATACTTCAGAAGAATTGACCTCATTAGAGTCTGCTGATTCTATTGAAATGGCCTCAAGATTGAAATCTTTAGATATTGACCCACCATCAAGACCTTTGGAGATAGATCCTACTGCTCCAAGTTTGCCTGAACCAGCTGTAAGAGCCAGTTTTGAAAAATGGCTTCGTTCTATCATATATTCAGAGACTGGACCTGGAATTGTGCCCGATGATCAAGGATTTTATTCAGATACTAATGAACTTCCTGCAAATGTGGATATTTCAGATATTGAATCAGTAATGTCTACCCCTTCTGGATTTGCTACTGATACAGAACAAAGACCTCCATCCCGTAATAATTGGCTTGGTGTTACATTAGACGATGCTAGCTCCATGTCTGATACTTCAATGATTTCATCAGATGGTTTAACCGATACAGATGCACCTAAACCAACTCCAAGAAAGAAGAAAATGAAGTTGCTTAGAAAAATCACCAAAAATAAACTTGATAAAAAATTCGAAGTAAGAAATAGAAAGGTTTTAGGTGTTTTGTTTATTGAAATCATTTCATGTTCTGATCTTCCACCTATCAGAAACCTCACAAGAACTTCCTTTGATATGGATCCTTTCGTGGTGGTTACTTTTGGTAGAAAAACTTTCAGAACTAGTTGGAAACGTCATAACCTTAACCCAATTTTTAACGAACGTTTAGCATTTGAAATCTTATCTCATGAAAGGAATTTCAACATTCAATTTAATGTGCTCGATAAAGAACAATTTTCTTTCCATGATAAAGTTGCTGAAGTATCTCTCCCTATAAATGATATTTTAGAAATGGCAGATTTCAGTAAAGAAAAACCAGACTCATTTATGCCAATTGGAAATGAATCTGATGTTGAAGGTATCACTCCTGCTGAAAGTATAATATCTGATAAAGCACCAGTCTCAGCAGCTGGGTCAGGACCAGCATCCGGACCAGCATCCGGACCAGGTTCTGGTATGGGATTAGGATTCAAAGCATCATCTGTAAGAGCCACTCATTCTAACGCTGGTACAGGAAGTGACTCTCAACATTCATCTATCCAAATACTAGATGATGATAACCTAGTGCATTTTGTGAGAAAGAAGAAGTTCTCTAACCGTAAGAAGGTCACTTCTACTTACGCAGATACTTCCAAATTCAAAACCATGAATTTGGCTCTAGAATTAGAGAATAAAAAATTAGTTGGCAAGTATAATCCTCAATTGAAAGTCAGAGTACGTTTTGAAACCTATGAAGATTTGAGAAGAAAATTCTGGAGCAGATTACTTGACCAATTTCATCTCAATGAAACCGCAGACTCTTATGATTATTTTGAATTAATGTCATTATTGGATACTTTAGGGTGCACTAATACAGATGAATTGGTTTCTTCATTTTATGATAATTACAACAAGCTGGCTTGGGGTGGTGATTTATTAACTCATGACCAAATTATAGATAGTCTTGAAAAACATATTCAAGAGGAAACTAAATATGATACATCCAAACTTTTTGAAATTGAAAAATGTCCTATTTGTCTTCAAAAGAGATTATCTAAGAAACAAGATGTTGATATTGTGACCCATTTCGCAATTTGTTCTTCAAAAGATTGGAGTATTGTGAATAAATTATTGGTTTCATCATATGTTACTCCACAAATTGCAACCAAAAAATGGATCAGTAAATTCTTAATCAAACTTACTTATGGTAAGTATCAATTAGGAGGTGGAAACTCAGCAAATATCTTAGTTCAAGATAGAATGACTGGTATCATCATGGAAGAAAAGATGGGTATATACATTAGACTTGGTATTCGGTTACTTTATAATGGTTTGGATAAAGCCAAATCAAGAAGAATCAGAAGTCTTCTTAAGAAGATGAGTGTGAAACAAGGTGTTAAATTCGATAATCCACTACTGAAAAATGACATTGAATCGTTTGTTAAGTTCCACAAGTTGGATATGAAAGAGTTCATGGAAGAAGATATTACCAAGTACAAAACATTCAATGAGTTTTTCTACAGAGAATTGAAGCCTGGAATGAGACCAGTGGAAGGTGGTGAAAATAATCATAAGATCTTAGCATCTCCAGCTGATTCTCGTTGTGTTGCATTCAGTAATGTGGATAAAGCTACTGAATTCTGGATTAAAGGTAGAAATTTCACGATTGCAAAATTATTTAATGGTAATTTCAACAATCTTGAATCCACAAATATTTTCAAGAACTCTATGTGTTCCGTGGGTATTTTCAGATTAGCACCACAGGATTACCATAGATTCCACTCCCCAATTGAAGGTAAAATTGGAGAGATTAAATATATCGATGGTGAATATTATACCGTTAACCCTATGGCAATCAGATCAGATCTTGATGTGTTTGGAGAAAATGTCCGGGCTATTGTGCCAATTGAAACCAAAGAGTTTGGAACAGTAATTTTCATTCCAGTAGGTGCTATGATGGTGGGATCAATTGTTATGACCAAGAAACCAGGAGATATTGTTAAAAAGGGAGAAGAGATGGGTTATTTCAAATTTGGTGGATCTACAGTTATTGTATTGGTTGAATCACCAAAGATTGACTTTGATTCTGATTTGATCAATAACTCTTTAACATCTGTTGAAACTTTGGTAAGAGTTGGCCAGAGTGTAGGTCATACAAAGGATTCTACTGAATTTAAGAGACATAAGATCGATTTTGATAAACAGTCTAAGGACTTCAAGATGAATTTGATCAGAGTATTGACTGGTGGAGACTTAAGTGATAAACATGAATTGAGTAATTGGGAAAGTGAAAATATCAAGATCAATAATGATGATTTGGATGAAATGGCACAAGACGATCTTGATGAATTTGATAGTTTTGAAGAAGATGAGGTAGATGATTAAATATGACAAGAAAGCCAAGAAACTTAGACATAAAAATAGTATTTTTTTGAAAGGAAAATATTCAAGTATTACTTACTATTTACAAGACATTGATTGATTAATACGAAAATTTAATTTTTCAGCAATTATTTTCGGTACAGTTCTAGCCTATGCTTCTCTTATTACATTATTTATTACATACTGAACAAACTATATAGCATTATTATTATTAACATATAATTCACTGTAGAAAACACATTAGAAGTGCTCACAACATAACGGTTATTGGTATGGGGGTTATTAAGTATTCGGTTGTGGTTTATGGGTAAGGTCATGTAGGTTATGGGTCATGTATCATGTTATGGTATAGTATGAAAATCCAGATAACTCATAGGAACACAAACCTCACTTTCTTCAAAACCTAGTGCCTGTTCTAATTGCCGAACCTGCCAGCCCAAATAATCAAGATTGTACCTGAGATTAGAAACTTCATCGTACTTTGATTGAACCAATATAGGGAAAAGGTAGAATCTAGTGATGATGGGAGGAATCGCTAGACCCGTTATAAGGCCCAATGTGGTTGGATTGAGTAGTGGCATTCTTAGTTGGTTTCTTTGATGGAATCTCCTTCCTTCAATCCATTAGAATCCGGGGTGTTATTAGTATGGTGGGGACAATCCACGTAAATGGCTTAGGAGGGGATCATACAGTCATCGCCTCTGAGCAACGGTGGGGTGATTACAGTGGGGCATACCGCAACTGAGGGGATATTAGAGTTTATAGTCAAGGGACCGTTTAGTGGTGCAACTACAACCGAGAGAACACCACATAGAATGTTAAACGGTGTAAACGGTAATGTGGGGGAGAATATTAATTAGTAAAACTGCCATCATACATATACGATAAGGTTGTGAAATGTGTTGCGACTGATTTTTTGGGTGCAAAATAATATGCAAAAAAATCATGGTTATGGTTCCACCACCAGTGAGAAAATAATGTGGAACACCATGTATCGTAACACATTATCCAAGTTGATGAAGAGCATAACTTTCGCTTGTTGTAATGGAATGTGATAGTTGGTTTGATAGGTGTGTGGTTTGACCTTGAAGTATGTGTTTATAATTCGAAAAGCTGCGAAAACTACAATATCCTAATATCCTAATCAATTAGTGTGTAAATGAATCAGTTTTTATTTTCGATATTAGGATCTACAGTCTTGATACATTGGTTCTTTTCAAACCTCTTGAATTCTTTTCTTTTCTTTCATTTATCGTTTATTCATTTATGACTACAAATTGATAAAGTTCATCTAACAAACGGATGGGTCGTTAAAAATCAACAAGACAAGGCAATTATTCTAAAACAAATATAAGTTAAAATGACTCAACTTAAATCAGTTTGGAATTCGGTAAACTTAATCCTTTTGTTGACCTCCGTACAACTTTCTCCATTCTTCAATCTTCTTTTCATCGATTCTCTTGAACAAGTATTGGGCCTTACCAATGTTGTGGCCAGCTTCCAAGATCAATTCGAACTTGTCAGTAATAGACAAATCTGGAGCATTCAACATTTCAGAAATTTGCTTTCTGGTTTCTGGCATGTATGGAGAGATAACAGCACTGACCAAGTAGATCAAGTTCAAACCAACACCAACAACAGCGTCAGACTTAGCTGGACTGTTGGCATACAAACTGTTGTCCAATTTGTTTTCTTGCAAGAATTGGTTACCACGAGAACTGATGGCCATAGCAATTTCCAAACCTCTTCTCAAGTTAACGGCTTCCATGTTGTCAATGTAAGACTTCAATAATTGGTTAACATCAGATTCGAATTCTTCGTAGTTTGGAATATCCTTTGGATCATACTTTGGAATAACACCGTTGTATTTGGCAATAGCGAACTTAACCAATCTGTTAACGAAGTTACCTAAGTTAGCCAATAATTCAGAGTTATTCTTAGAAACGAATTCATCCCAAGAGAAGTGAGAATCAGAACTTTCTGGTCTGATAGAAGCCAAGTAGTATCTCCAGACAGATGGAGAAATACCAGTGGCCTTGGCGTTGTTACCAAAGACACCAACACCTCTAGACTTGGAGAACTTACCGTTTTCGTATTGTAAGTATTCAGTAGTACTTAAGTGATGTAATTGAGTCCAGTGATCCTTAGTACCAAGTTGAGTAGCTGGGAAAACAACACTATGGAATGGAACGTTATCCTTACCCATGAATTGGTATAAGTCAACGTTTTCTGGGTTCTTCCACCACTTGAGCCAGTCATGTTCATTTTCTTTGTTTTCCTTGAAGTAGTTAGCAGTAATGGAAACGTAACCAATGGTGGCATCGAACCAAACGTACAAGACCTTGTTTTCATAACCTTCCAATGGAACTGGAGTACCCCAAATCAAATCTCTGGTGATACATCTTGGTTCCAAACCTTGCTTCAACCAAGAGTTGGTGATAGTCTTAGCATTCTTGGACCAATCACCTCTCTTAGCAGATTGTTCGAACCATTCCTTTAATTCACCTTCTAATTTATCTAATTTAAGGTAAATATGAGTGGATTCTCTAATAACTGGAGTAGCTTGATCAAGCTTACAACGTGGCTTAATTAAGTCCAATGGATCCAATAAACTACCACACTTGTCACATTGATCACCTCTAGCATCTTCATAACCACACTTTGGACATTCACCTTCAACGAATCTATCAGCCAAGAAAGACTTGTGGGTTTCACAGTATAATTGTTCAGTGGTTCTTTCTTCCATGTAACCGTTCTTGTAAAGCTTGGTGAAGATATCTTGAGCAATTTCGGTTTGTAATTCAGTGGTAGTTCTACCGAAGTAATCGAAACCAATTTCGAACCAGTCATAAACTTCTTTATGAATCTTGTGATATTTATCAACCAATTGTCTTGGGGTGACCTTTTCTTCAAGAGCCTTGGTTTCAGTAGCAGTACCATATTCATCGGTACCACAAATGTAAATAGCATTGTAGTTTCTGTTCTTAACATATCTGGAGTAAATATCAGCAGATAAGACAGAACCAATAATGTTACCTAAATGAGGAACGTTGTTAACATAAGGTAAAGCAGAAGTAATCAAGATATTTCTTTCGTTTTCCTTTGGTAAAATGCTAGCTTCTTGAGGCTTGACAAGGAAGTCCTTTTTGTAGTGTTGAGCTTCAGTTCTAACTGGCTTTGGTCTTTCTGGGGCAGCAGTAATGCTCAAAGCGTGTTTAACACCTTCAGCGACTTTTTCATTTTTGGAAAAGTCTTGGAACCACTTAAGCAATGGAGCTGATTCAGTTTCCTTAGAGAGAGTTGGGTATAAGGAAGAGAATACAATGATTTGTTCGACAGTTGGCTTGGTGGCGTCAAATTCAGAAAGTGATGCAATTTCTTCGGAGAAACTTGGAATAAGATCAGTGGAGTTGGACTTCAATGCTTTGTAAAGAGACTTTTCTTCGACAAACAAGGCATTGGTAAGAGTGAAGTCTTTACCTAAGTATTTCACAATGGCGTTTGGTTCCACAAGTTCGAATTCGGATTTTTTATCCTTTAAACCAACAGAAGATTCATCACTAATTTCAACCTTTAAGTCGGTGAAGACGGAGGCGGCGATGGATAACTTTAAGTTGATAGATAAATCCAACGGGGTATTACCCTTGGATCCAAATAACTGTAATGAAGCCATTTTTTGCTTTGATGTTAAAGTTGGTGGAGGTTTTGGTTTTCAGGTGACAGAAATTTAATCAACGATATTTTCTCGCAGCCTTTTTGACTCATCACCAAATCCTCAAAAGTGTTCCGTTCACTATGAAGAGGACGATTCAATTAAGGACAGTGCGGAAATATAGCACAGACTCATGGAATAGTATATTGAGACTATCACAACGAGGAAAGGAAAAGCATGACCAATTAGATCAACAAGAACAACAACGCCACAATGACTCCTCCTCCTCCTCCTCTTCTACTGTT
Source organism: Suhomyces anneliseae (assembly GCA_030568535.1). Classification (NCBI taxonomy): domain Eukaryota; kingdom Fungi; phylum Ascomycota; class Pichiomycetes; order Serinales; family Debaryomycetaceae; genus Suhomyces; species Suhomyces anneliseae. The sequence continues at coordinate 93,716 of JAJMGB010000037.1, forward strand.
ACCAGTAACATACATGGGGGTGTACATGAACAAGAAGATACGTTGAATAACAAGTTGGAGTCTATAAAAGGATCTAGATTTCTCGTCAAGGATAATATAGTTACTGCCAATGAGTATACTACCAGTGCATCCAAGATGCTTTCTGATTATGTGAGTCCATTCAATGCTACTGTTGTTTCATTACTTGAAAAAGCGGGGCTGGTTTTGGCAGCAAAAACCAATCTTGATGAATTTGGAATGGGATCGTCTAATACCAATAGTTTCTATGGAAATGTCAAGAATCCTAAGTATCAAGAGGAAGAAAGAATTCCTGGTGGATCTTCCGGAGGATCTGCCGCTGCTGTCCGTGCCAATTTGGCATCATTTGCATTGGGAACTGACACTGGTGGTTCAGTTCGGTTACCAGCCAGTTACTGTGGAGTAATTGGATTCAAACCTACTTATGGTAGACTATCCAGATGGGGTGTGGTGCCATATGCTCAAACTTTGGATACTGTTGGTATTTTAGCAAGAGATATGGATGTGGTTCAAAATGTGTACGAGGTGTTGAACAAATATGATGAGAAAGATCCTACCAGTATCACCGATGAAGTGAGGTCCCAAATAGTGGAAAGAAAAGAATTTAACAGCTATACTTTTGGTGTTCCATCAGAAATGATAGTTGATGAATTATCACCTGAAGTAAGTGACGAATGGACCAAGCTTTTGGTAAAATTGCAAGAACTAGGCCACCAAGTCAAGGCCGTATCAATTCCTAGCATCAAGCAGCTGCTTCCTACATACTACACTTTGGCTACAGCTGAAGCAGCATCTAATCTTTCCCGTTATGATGGGGTACGTTATGGGTTCTCATCAGAAACCCCACAATCTGCCCTGGAATTAATCACAGGAAACAGATCCGAATCTTTTGGTGATGAAGTTCAAAGAAGAATCCTTTTAGGTAACTACACATTATCATCTAGTTCTGGTGATCATTACTTAAAGGCAACTCAAATAAGAGAACAATTGGTTAGGGAATTGAATGAAATATTCAACCTTCCATCAGTACTCTTTGATGAATCACAATCTATTTCTTCAGAAAAGTGTGACTTTTTAATTTCACCTACTGCATTTGGACCACCACCAACCATTAAGGAATACTTAGACAAGGATAAGGAGAACTTTTTGACAAGTTATATTAACGATTTATTGACAGTTCCAGCTTCTTTGGCAGGAATTCCTGCAATTTCATTACCATTGGGAGATACTGGATTCCAGATCATGGGTCAATTTGGTGATGATAAAGGTGTTATAGAGGTATCCAAATTATTGATGAGTGAAAACTAAACCGATAGCGAAACTTGTATATAGACGGTCAAGTCTGGGACCATAAATTATGATCCAAGAACTACTCATCAAAAGCAAAATGATGTCACATACTTCAATTAAATTGTCAATTGTACATAGTAATGGGTCCATGTATTTCAGATAGATATACAAAAAGAAAGCATGGAATGAGATGATTATAATTCTATTCAAATATTCAAATTGTATAATAGATAACAACATCTGTAGAGTAATCAGATACAAGCCACAATTTGGACATTTACAATTAATTAAAACGACAGCGTATATTTATAACTACGGTAGCCTGCTATAGTATGAGGTTGAATATCATAACATCATTAGAAACCTTTGCTCATAGAACAAGTATGGATGAATTAAACGTAAGTTTGAATGCAATAGGTAGGAACAGTTGAAGTTCCTCTAATTTTACAACCAACAAACAATACGATCAATGAGTAGCATTGATTCGATTGCAAATGGGTCAGATGGATAAGAGGTCAAAGATGAGTCATCAATCGAAGTGACTAACTTATGACTCTTTTTTTGGTGGTGGGGATTATATTTAACAGAAAAGGATTGCCATCCTAGAAGTGGATTAGCATACAAGAATTTTGTGAGAAGACGACCAATTACTTTCTTCCCAATAATGTCAAAAACTCTTCTCTGGTCTTTTGTTGATCCCTAAAACATCCCAACATACAGCTGGTTGTGGTAGATGAACCAGTCTTTTGAACACCTCTACTGACCATACACATATGGGTAGCTTCAATCACTACAGCCACACCTCTTGGTCTAAGGATTTCAAGTAAAGCCATGGCAATTTGCTTGGTTAATCTTTCTTGGACTTGGAATCTTCTGGAGTACATTTCAGCTAATCTAGCAAGTTTACTGAGTCCCAAAACCTTCTTATTTGGAATGTAGGCAATATGAGCCTTACCAAAGAATGGCACCAAATGATGTTCACATAAGGAGTAAATTTCGATATCTCTAACAATTACCATTTCATCATGATCTTCTTCGAAAACGGCTCTTTTAATAACATCTCTAATGTTATCTTCATAACCTTTAGTAAAGAAAAGCATGGCACGGGCATATCTTTCAGGAGTTTCTAATAATCCTTCACGATCGGTATCTTCACCTAATTCGCCTAAGATAGTTTTGACAGCATCAGCGATTCTTGATTCACGAGCCTTGGCTTCTTCTGGAGTCTGATCGATTCTAGATCTAGCTCCTTTAGATGGCCATGATAATCCATCACTATCTATAGGTGGGTTAAGAGTATATGGAGAAGCAACTCTAGTCAGTAAAGGAGAACTAACCGATCCAGCGCCTCCAGCTCCAGTGAGTTTGGACTTTTTGATTGGTAAGATTGGTTTTGGCGAGTAAGTGCCGTTGACTGGCTCGTCTGAGTTATTGGTAGGTTTCTGGTCAGACATGTTGGTGTTGGTTTAAGATATGACTGAATTTTTCATTTATACTGGCGCACGTGATTTGTGTTAATTGGTCAGAGTCATAATCACCATTAAAACGCACCGTTAACGGACGCGGTTTAAGCCTGATTTCTTAATATACAATAGGGTTGAGCTGCAGGTCCACTCCACGTGAGTTTGAACATCACAACGTGGCGCCGGTCACGTTGACCAAAAGGACCCTTTTATTCTTTTACACAACTAAGGAGAATATCAACCAAGTATTACGTAAGCTTCTGGTTTGTTCACTACTGTGGAGAAAGTTGGAGACAATTGGACATTCGAACAATTGTAACCATTCCGTGGATACATCGAACATTTAGTGCATTGTTGCATCGGATCGTCGTGTCGGGTCCACTAAAATAATTTAGTTTAAACTAAAAATGGAGCAGTATTTCTTAGCCAATAAAGTGAAATATTTTACTCATTCAAAGTCACTTATAATAATTGACTAACAACTCAATTGACTGGAGGAAAGATCTACAAAACTCAAATCATTTTAAAGACTTCAGTTTATTCGCATAAACAATAAATTATATGAAATTAATTTTAGTCACTATTTAGTGAATCTCGTAAATTCGTAGTTCAAAACAAAGCACGAACAATTGAAAAGCGTATCAAATAAAAAGACTTCATAGATATGGAATTGTCCATCCTCAAATCCATATATATATATTTATTCGTCTTCTTATAGATACTTTATCACTGACAATGTTGGTACCTTTTAACCATCAAACAAACCAATAGGTTAAATTTGGTTGGTTGTTTGGTTCGTTAGTTGGTTCGTTAGTTGATTAAGTTGAACGACTATCCAGTTCACTTCGTTCATTGGATTGATATTTTTTTTAGTTTTGTTTTTATCTATTGTCCATCAGCGAACGGGTTTAAAACTCTAACAGTTAAACAAGGAAGAGCCATACCAATTTCAGCTCTGATCAAAACTGGTACTTCTTGTAATTCCTTGATAACTTGAATATTAGAGTCACCTTCAACTCTGGTAACAAGATTTTGCAAGTATGGTGCCAAACCATTGGCCAAGTCTCCAAGTCCATCATTCTTGATTACAGAAGATGAGTTAGTTCTCAAATTCTTAGGGAATGAGTTTTGAGTTGGAGATGATGGCATTGATCTGGTGGAATTCTTTGCATCTTCATTGTCATCATTAGATTTCAAAGCTGGAACAGTCAACTTAGGTGGTTCTAAGTGTAACTTGGCCAACTTTTCAACAATAGAATCAGAACTGCTCTTTTCTAAAATAGCCTTGTTCTGAATCTTAGCTGCTTGTAATGCTGAAGTTCTGTACTTATTCTTAATAGAATTTCTGTATGATAATGAAGATTGTTCATCAGGTGGAACATAAGTTGCAGAATCTACTCCCTTTTCCCAGAATAATTCTAAAATACGTTCACCTTTGTCAAATTCAGCTTTGACTAATGGTAATTGATCACCATGAACTCTCTTTTCAACACCAAATTCTGGAATAAATACATCAAATGAAGATTCATAAACTTGAACAACAGTACCCATCACTAATAATTGACCAGCACTTTCACTGATTTCATTGATAGTTTGTGATAATAATAAATGGATAGCTTGTTCTTGAGCATTTGCAGCACAATCCTTCTTGAAGTTACAATAATCAGCAATTGCCTTCAAAGAATCAATGTCCTTTTCTTCATTAACCTTGTTCAAAACAGATTTTAATTGTCTGTGAACAATAAGGTCAGAATATCTTCTCAAAGGAGCAGTGAAGTGAGTGTATAATGGCAAGTTGAAATAGTAATGACCATAACTATCTGGATCTTGCTTACCAGCAACATAATACTTACCTCTAGACATACACTTGAATAAAAGAGTTTCAACACTTTGTCTCTTCACAGGATCTTCAATCTTCAAGATCGAATTTTGTAAAGTAGATGAGTTAGTAGTGTCAATCTTGAAACCCAAGTTGGTAGCCTTTCTAACGAATGTTTCCATTTTTTGTAATGTTGGAAGAGGATGACGACGTAAGAATGCTTGATCACCTAAACCAGCATGAACCTTGGCAGCAATAGCATTATTAACTTTATGAGAGATTTCACTAATCACATCAAAAGCCAAACTGTCCTTGAAAATATTCAAGTTTAATCTGACCTTTTCGTCGTCAAGTTGATCTAATAAGGTTAAGTTAGGAGTAATACCTAATTCACGATTATCCAATCTTTGACGACGGAATTCCTTAGCAATCAAACTGAACAATTTAATATATTCAGAAGTAGCAGAGGAAATGCTATCAATAGAAGTACCTTCTAAAATAGCGTCAAATGAATCATAGTTGACCAATTGCTTTGGTTCAATAATAGATTCATGAATGTACAAGTCTTCAACTTCGAAGTTGGTAGTATCAATTTCAAAAACCACAGAAATAGCTAAATTACGCTTGTTTTCCTTGAATGAAATAGTATCGTTGACTTGTTTAGGGAACAATTGAGTCACCTTTTGTGGCAAGAAAACAGAAGTAAATCTCTTCTTGGCTTTTCTATCTAAGGTAGAGCCAGGTTGAATGAAGTAAGAAATATCAGCAACATGGAAACCCATTTCAATCTTGGTGTTTGATAATTTCTTAACATGCAAAGCATGGTCAACGAAATCATTGGTTTGAGTGAATGCAATAACATAGTCATTTAAGTATTCGACTCTCTCCACGTTGTTTAATTCAGGTTCGATTGATGGAATATCGTAAACAGTTGGAGGACCACCTAATTCTTCTGGGTATTCATCACATAAGAAATTGTTATCTCTTAAGATGGAATCAATTTCAGTATTTGGATCTTCAATTCTACCTAATTTGCTGACCAAAGTACCGAATGGATGTAAAGAGGTGATTGGCCATCTCTTGATAGAAGCAACAAATAATTCGTTGGCATATTTTTCATGATTTTCAACGAAATCCTTTGGAGCTTGATCGGTTGGAATAGCAATTAATGGAACTTTTTTATCGGTTGGTTTGAACCACACAATCTTTGGAGCCTTTGGAGTTTGAACAGAAGATTCTTTACCGCTCTTCTTATCCTTGGCAGCTTGAGCAGCTTGAGCAGGTCTTAATAAACCTAAAGTACCAGCAAATAATTGACCAGGAATACGATCAACAACGGCAACAACATGACCGGCATACAAAGGCTTGATATCGTCATTAATTTCTTCTTCTTCAACCAATAATAAAGATTGACCTTCGACTTCGACGTCATCATTCTTTTTCATGGTAGGTCTTTGTTTCAAGGAACCTCTTCTAGTTAATCCAGAAGAAGAATCAGCTTCCAGGTTATCATCGTTTCCTGAAGGAACATTCAAAGAATCATTAGTTGGTGCGGAAGTAGCATCATTGTGAATATCATCGTTAAGAACAGAAGTATTGGAGTATTTAGAGTTCAAGGTGTTATCCTTTCTTCTCTTCTTTTCTTCCTTTTCTTTCTTGGATTCCCAAACTTCATCGACAACTAATAATTCAACGGCAACCAAATCACCTTCTAATGCACGATTACGATCTTTAGAACCACAAATAAAGATATCAGCATCTAATAATCCGTCAGTAGACACATAAGCATCAGATCTGTTCTTTTTGTTGACTCTTAAAGTACCAGTAACCAAACGACCTTCGTTAATAAGTTCAGGTAATGATGATTGAGGTAAGTAAGGAGCGAAAAGGGATTTACGGCCATTACTGTTATTGGCGTTACCACCACCAGAAGAATTGTTACCAGGAATGAAATGAGACAAAGATGATACGGAACCACCATAAGAACTATTACGAGGTTTATGACCTGGAGTGAATTGAGGAGGTTCTAAGGAAGAACCTTGTCTTTGATGAGAGCCATTACCTTGACTTTGTTGAGATCTCCAGTTGGAGTTCATGTTGACAGAGCCATTTGGATCAAAGTTTCTTGAATTTGTTCTATAATGAGATCCACGTCTTTGATGACCTCTTTCAGGACTTTGAGTGATGGAAAAGTTTGGAGTTGGAGGTAATAAACTATCAGGGGAACTTTGAGCACCACCAGAATTGTTGGAGGCTGGAAATTTGAATGATTGTTGACCATAAGCCAAAGATTTGGAACGATTGTGGGAGTTTGGAGGAGGACTTAAAGATTCGCCACTATCACCAGCTTCAGGAGAGTCACCAGCTGGGAATTTGAAGGAACCAATATTGTCATTGGCATCATTGGCATTGGTTGGAGTGGAAGGACTGAAGGAAGTTCTATTACTTTGCCTTTGATTGGCAGCAGCCTTAATGGCTTCGTTCAAACCTAATGAATGTCTTCTATTATGACCAGGACCTGATTGAGAACCAGTTCTTCTATGAGATTGACCACCACCTTGAGCATTGGAAGTAGAAGAGTTTGAACGAGAATGGGAACGATAACCACCACCACTACCAGAAGAAGGAGGGTTTAACTCAGAAGATTGAGATTGGGAGGAAGGAGCTGGAGGATAAGTGAATTGACGAGGAGCTTGTTGTTGTTGTTGTTGCTGTTGCAGATGTTGTTGAGCAGCCATTTGCTGTTGTTGTAAGATTTGTTTCTGTTGAGCTTGAACTTCTTCCAATTGACGTTGAAGATTGTATTGTTCAACCATCAAAGTGGTCAATTCACTTGGAGACCGCCTGTGGGCGATATGCAAATTCTTGGGTTTCTTCATAGAGCCCGAAGTGGACAAATTCTCTTTATCACCCATGATCAATTAATGATAAAAAGGATACAAAGGGTGGATAGAGTTAGAGAGAGAGGGGGGGCAAAAAAAGGGAAATGACAGCAAAGGGAATGACAGCAAGTGATGGGGAGGGAAATGCTATTTGGATAGATAAAAAAAAACGGGTCGATAGCGATTAATGGAAAAGATGATTAGTTATGATTGACCAATTACCCCTGAAGAACCAATTGATTAAAACAACATAAAATTAATGAAAAAGGGTAAAGGAAAAAGGGATGTGACTAACGAAAAACTTAGTTTTCACCACCAACCCCAACAGTGTACATTGCTCATGGAAGAGAAAAATTTGGACAAGAACGACCTGCTATTAATAGAGAGACAATCTAAAGTGAGTGAGTGAGTATACTATGTGAGTGAGTGAGTGAGTGGGCGAGTGAGTGGAGGGGGGTGGGTGAATTAAAGAGAGAACACAATGCGGGAATGTCCCACAACGATGGCGCGAGCTCAATTAGAGAATAAAAGTGACAATAACAACGAACTGAGACATAACAGAGAGAAGAGACAATAAAGAGAAAAAAAACCGGTACGTGAGAGCGAGTGGCAGGTGTGTGGGGTGGGGTGGGGCAAGAACAAGAGGAAAAGAGAGAGAGAAGAAATAAACCATCAATTGAAGTCAATGGTTTAATGTAAGTACAGGTTAATTATATTTAATGCCAATAAATTGGGTTGAATTGACTTCTAAGTGTGAATGGTGGGTTTGTGGGACTTTTGGTACCTTTTTAGCAAATATTTTTAAGTAACTCGCCCCAAGATCGTCATTCATCCCACTAGTTCCGGATGCGACCTAGGTACAAGAAATAGGGACACCTTGGCCAGCCAAGACATGGCAACAGAGTGTGGTGGGGTGATGATCTTTGTAGTTCTTGGAGTGTCATGATGTTTAGGGCGTGGTGTTGGGGCGCAGTCAATTGAGCAATAGCGTTGATAATGATATTGGTATTTGGTGGAACACACGGTTAGGTGGGAGAAAGAGTGACGGAAGACGATCCCCTGACGATCACTGTGGTCCAACACGTCCAACACGTCCAACACTGTTCCAGACCTCGCGCGCGGTGTGGTACTGTACACGCCGTAGTGGGACTGGGCCAATTGGCTCCATGGTACTTACCGGAACAAGTTCCCGCTTCTGCTCCTCCTTCCCCTTCCCCTGACAGATCACTGCTGTCCACCACCAACTCATGTCACCGCAATTAAACCATCATTGGGGCGATTCAGCACATTTCTCCCTTGAAGCTTGTTCACTAGAATTTTGGGTTGTAGAATAAGGGTGGCGGTGTGTTAAACTGAATTGAGTGGGGAAATACTGGTGAGGGGTACGTCGAGCAGCATCGAGGGGCAGCGTGGGGCAGCACGGAGATTAGTGACAAACCTTCAATGGCTGCGAAAGGTCAAAGGTGTGTGTGTAGGGAAAAGGGAGGAGGGAAATTGATTTATGGATCTATGAGCCAGATCAACTTTTTAGTCAATTTGGTCTCAATAGTGAGGAAATCGTTTCCTAGTCGACAATTCTTATTTCTGGCGCTTCCATATCGGTTGCCAATTGGTTTACCTTTTTGGGGTAACCAGGGAGATGCTCGGCCGAACACATCTAAAAACCTTTTTTTTTTCTGACTTTCTCTCTATTTCTCCCATTTTTTCTCGCTATGAACTTTTTATGTGGGGGATCCTTGGCCTAGTATACCAAAAGTACGAAATGCCAACATCCTAGAATTAGTCATTAACTTATAATGAGAAATTAGGGGTAAAATTTTTTTTTGCTTTACCATCTGTTCTGTACATTCTGGATGGTTGTGCCATTTGGCTCCATTCTCGATTCTTATATCTAAAAACATAACCATTTAAAGTCACATGGATCATGCTTTTACTTGGTGCTGTGCTTATACGAGATTTTAATAATTAGTGCGTATCGGATTTAGCGAGAGCTAACAATTTTTACAATCCTTACTAACACGCACATCATAATTAGTAACTATCAACAATTATTGAACCGTTGGTGCTAAATTTGTCAACAATTATTATTTTTGTCTTGGTAGCCACTTTCAGGGGGTAAAAAAAAAAAAAATTCAAAATATAGTAGTTGTTTCTGTAGATACTGGAGGTCTGGACCAAGTGAAAAATGACCTCAAAAATGGGCTGAATAGCGGGAAGGGCTGAACCCGCTAAAAAAAGGCTCAAAAACGCTCAAAAGGCTGACCAATTGTATCATGTAGGTACATTATCTGGGGCTTTGGTTTTGCACCTAAATTTTTTCTTTTTGGGGTTCTGGTTATGTCACAATGTATTTTTCACCATCTTTAGGGAACTAATTGTTTTCCGTGGATATTCTGAGATATTAAAGGTTATTAAGGGTTATTATAGGGTAATATAGTGTACTTTCTTATACAGATATAGATACATAATTTTTTTGGTTTTTTGTTTTTTTGTTTTTGCGTTTTGGTTGTTTTTGGAGCCTGCTTTGGTGCTTAATGTTTGAATGTTTTAGGTGCTCTGGTAATGCATGATAATTCACAGTATTGTTGCAGACGATCTGCTTCGTTTATAGAGGTACATCAATGGCTCAACATTGTTATGTGTAAAAAAATTCGTAGTCCACCGTCTAGGGTACTTATGCATCTACAAGTATATCATACGTTTTCGTGATTAAGGTTTGTTTTTTTTTTTTTTTTTGTTGGTTTTGATGCAGAGTTTAGAATACACCCTTTATTTTATTATGATTGGAATATTATATATTTTATCATAACGCTAACGCTATGCTTAGAGATTACAGTTGCATACAATAGACAACTAAATTAAATAAAGACCACAATAGTCTAACTGATTAATTAGATCTTGTCAAATGCATTGAGGTGCAGCCAAGACCTGGAGTAACTCAAAATTTAAGTTGCAGCTTAACTACAGAAATATACAAAAATAAATAGTACACAAATTATCTTCGATGTACTTTTATCCAAACCATTTATTTATTTACTCAAACATTTACATCATTTATGTATGTACAGCGGGTTTAGGATTATGAATGCGCTTTCATCAGCCACATTAATGTGATGTGTGTCTCAATTGCATCAATATACTACACCACAATACAATAATTATACCTATATAATATCTCAATCTCTCTTTCCATATCTATAAATAAGGATATGGTTAGTTTATCTCAATGTTATCAATGTTATCAATGTATCAATCTGTATATCGGTTTTATATGTATATAGATATAAATATTATATAGTATATTATATATTATATTTTAGGTATATCTACATATAGATGTACTTAACCCACCATTTAGTGTTATTATAAACTGCATTAGACCTGTTTTGTTTTATGTACTTGGTCAATGGCTGCATCAGCATCAACGTTGATTATCGTACATTGGAAATATTAACCTCCACTGCTGCTGCTTCTGCACCACTCATAATCCCAACATCGCATCTATAATTTAACCAAAATATTGGTCATCCATTACATTTTGCACCTGATAATTTTCGTTCTTTGTCAATTGAGTATACCAACATATTATGCCGATCTTTCGCTCGTACTAATGTGATACGACCCACAAAATATTTATCAATAGTCCCCCCACACAAATATGCATCCCCACTCAACCGAGGGCTGGTATCATTAGACAGACTTATCCCCAATAATAATTCAACAAAATTGTTTGTGATTATAGAATCCGGTATCAAGTATCAGTGAATTTCTCATTCAGTTGGATTCTTGATTTTAATATCTATGGTGATTTTTTTTTTCTCACTGTAATGGGATAATATTTGTATAAACCCAATAGCCATTGGTTACTTGTTTTTGTTGTTTTTCTTTATTCTAAAAATATTTCACACCAAATTACAATTGAATTTTAACCACTTCTGATTCCAAGGTATCCAAATCCAAAATCACAATTTCTCCTGAGTCTTCAAATCTTGGAATACTTAATAATTTAACTTGATAATCTTTATCTTCAATTTTAAAGCCATAAAATTCCAGCCCATACTTCTTTTGATTACCTGCAAAATAAACATGAGGGGTTTCATCTTCCATTAAAAATGGGTCATTATCATCATATGGGTAACAATATAAAGTATCAGGAGCTGTAGGAATAATATTTTGCCATTTAACAGTAGATTCCATGATTTTGAGCAGAATATCATCATTGATACAACTTGGAGGTAAATATTTCAAAATATCAATAACATTTTGACCTGAAGTTCCCAATACTCTAAGGCCATCAAAGTCAAACCATTGAGGATTGGTTAAGTTTTCAAGTCTATCCTTGTTCATAAATCTGAAATTACTTCTGAATAATGATCTGTGTAATGGTTGTTGAGGTAAACAAATTTCTGCTGGGTCATCATTACCAGGCATTATTGATACAGGCATATGTGTAAGTAATTCATGAGCAAATTGATCCAATTTGGTTAAGGATTCAGCATCATATTTCAGGGTATTTTTGGAACCATAATTATTGGTGGTAATGAAATCACGATTAGAGTCTGTGGATTCTTGAATTGGTTTGATAGAGTCACCAGCAATAATTAATCTAGTGATTTCTTTAACATTATTGATATCTTTTTCCAGTCCCAATTCACCAGCCAAATATTGTTTAAGAAATTCAAGTTTGAGATCATCTTTCACACCAGTTCCAATACTGAGACCACTAACAATAGCCACTTTACCCTTATTGGACAGTGGTGATGGCAATGGGGCTTGAGGAGTCATTTCTGGGTATACCACATCCATAATTTCAAAAACACCTGCCTGTATTTCCATACCCAAAACTGCTACTATACATCCAGTAACAAGGAAATTGTTTTTGAGGTAATCATCATTGTGTAAAATAGCTCTTCCTGATTCATCTTCCAACATTACACTGGTAATTGTAGAACCTTCTTCTTCTGGATCCACGTAAGAGTCTGGGATCACTGGTAACACGTCATCCACACCTTTCTCTACGTCTTGTAAAATATTCAACTTGTTCTTGAGGTCGCAGAACACAGTTCCAACCACCCAACATAATTCACCACTTTGGATATCTAAGATCTTGTCTTGCTTGATAATTGTTTGACTATCGACTTTTTTGGTACCATCACCCCATTTGGCAATGGCATTCTTGAGTACTCTATCTTTGAGATGCTTATAACGATATTGGTACATGGAGAAGAACTGACGATCGTACTTTCTTTCACTGGTTTTAAGACTATAACGGTCATTTTTAGGGAATGTGCTTGAGTGTGGGAACGACTGTCTAGAGTGTTCGCCTTTGGAAAGGTCTTTATTAAGGAAGTCCATCTTAAATTTGTTTGGTGATGGTGATGGTGATGGGATGAATAATTAATTCGCGTACGCGTTTGATAAATCAAATGTTAGTGCGAGCAGACAATCATCACCAGAACCAAAGGGAAGGGAACAGACCAGAATTGCATGAAAAAACAGCAGAAGGACTGTGGATCCAAAAACCGCAAGCCAGCGTCCTAAGCCATTAGATTGTAACCAGTAAGTATCACGAATAATGGTACTCCAGATATAAAGGAGACAACCAGAGTAACCCACTAAGTGTTGCAAAACGGTAACTAGACATAGATCAATTTAACGTAGGGTTTATTCTAAAAGAGCTGATTGGAATATATAGATATATTTATGCCTCTAAAGGTGTCATATCCTGCCTTGTCTTGCCCTCTATTCTTTCATTGTCGTTCTGCTGGTGATGAGTTGGTGTCCTTTTGTTGGTTTATTATTGGTGCACTTTTGCAGCCTTGATCACCAGTTATCACCAGGTACCAAAAGCTCCATACACCTTCTCTATTTCTTTTTATCTTACATTTACTCATTGTGCTGTACTATTAGGGATACACTCTATACAAAACCCATATTATATAACAAGAGGAAACGAGCTTGGTATGGATCCTTTGGAATGGTTCAAGTCATCCAAGCTCTAATCATCTACACATTCAGTGATACTGAACCAACACCGTTGTAATGACCAAGCCAAGCTGGGTGCGAGATTTAGTAACTATCAACGCTCATTTATCAAAAGCGAAAGACTGCTCGAACAGACTTGAGAATGAACGAACAAATCAGCACCAATCACGGTACTGTGACATTCTTTTCTCTGTCTCACTTTTTTGTTTTCGATCATTATTTCTTATTATTCTCTTTTATTGAATCCTATTCTCTATCTAAGCTTGACTTCTCTTTTGCTTCTTATGCTTCTTTTCCAATGACTTACCACTGGCACCAATGGTGATGTTAACCTTTGGAGGCACATCGAAACCATAACTCTTCGCCACCTTAACCAAGTCCAATTTATCAATTTGATAAACGGTCTTTAAGTGATGCGAGGAGTATGCTTGTAAGTATGAACGGTAACCATCCTTGGCAGATTGATGAAGCCAGTAGTTACTCTTGATCAACTTGGTCAATTGAGATTGAACATTGGCGATCTTACTGGTTGGGAATTCATATTCATTCAATGGAACATTGGCAGCCTTTAAGTATCTCAAGAATCCTAATTCAGATGGAGTCAAGAACATCAAAGATTTACCCTTACCATCAGTACCTCTAGCAGTTCTACCGACTCTGTGAATGTAATCTCTTGGATCATCAGGTGGATCGAATTGGATAATCCAATCAACTGCTGGAATATCTAATCCTCTAGCAGCAACATCAGTACAAAGCAAAATACCTTGTTTGGCATTAATGAATTCGAAGAAAGTGTTGGTTCTCTTTTGTTGTTTTTGCTTACCATGTAAATCCAAGACTGGTAAATCAATGTAGTTTAAGAGTTCACCGAAGTATTTGACAGAGTTACAAGAAGAAAGGAAAACAATTATCTTCTTTTTCACGTTTCTCTTTAAGAAGGAGAATAAAAGCAAGAAACGCTTGTCTGATTCACAAACAACGTAACCTTGTTCTAAACCATCAGCAGTAGATGGAGCAGATTCAGGAACAACGTTGATATATAATGGACCTGGTCTTAACGATATTCTGGCCAAATCTTCAACCTTGGTGGTTTGAGTAGCAGAGAACAACATAGATTGTCTGTCTTCATTAGGTAAGATCTTGATAATTTGCTTCATTTCTTCTTCGAAACCAATTTCCAAGATTCTATCAGCTTCATCAATAACTAAAGCCTTCAAGTTCTTGTATACGAAACCTTGAGTGTTTTGTAAATGATCTAATAATCTACCTGGAGTAGCAATTAATAAGTTAACACCCTTAGCTAATTTTTCAGCTTCTTGTCTTCTGTTAGCACCTCCAATAACAATACCGAAGGTTTGACTGTGATGAGCCATTAATTCTCTGGCAACACCAAAGATTTGTAAGGCTAATTCTCTGGTTGGTGAAACAACAATAACACCAGTACCATTTCTTGGCTTGAATCTGAGGGAATATAACATTTCAATAGCTGGGATAAGGAAAGCTAAGGTCTTACCAGAACCAGTCTTAGCGGCACCTAAAACATCTCTACCAGCTAATAATGGAGGAATGGTCTTGGCTTGGACCTTGGTCATTTTGGTGAATCCCATTTCTTTGATAGCCTTCATGGTTGGTTCAGATAATCCAGCCTTGTCAAAGTCATAGTTTTCAGTTCCATCGTCTTCAGCAGAAGCAGAGGCAACAGCACTGTCGACTTTAGGCTTGGTGAGTTGCTTGGTGGCTTCTAATTGTCTTTCCAATTTTTGCTGTTTCTTTTGTTCTTTCTTTGATTCTGGATCTTCGATATCTTGACCAAGTAAATCAGCTACTTCGTCGAAATCGTTGTCCAACTCTTCGACCAACTTTTCGTTGTCGCTTTCATCTTCGGAGTCCGGTTGGGCTCTCTTACGAGTCTTCTCGTCTCTACCTTTGCTTGGAGTACGGGCCATTTGGGGTAGTGATAATATTGAAATTTTACTCATCTCATCTCTCTTTTCTGGTGAAGAGGATGGACTGGTCACGTGATTTGGGAAGTTTTCACAGAAGGTACTGGAACATAGTGGATAGTTGGGAAGGTTCCACGGTGGGGTAGAATGAAGGAACTGAAGTATGGACTAGTATAGCCGAAGCAAGGCCCCTTTTTGGTTGTTTCAGACCGCATAACCATATACGAGGTGGTTATTGGTCCTGTTGTACGGCCTTACCACCTTATTCTGGGGTTTACTTAGAGTGCGACAAGGCAGGTTTCGCACTATTAGTCATTGTAGCCATACTTACGAGATCAGTTCCCGAAATAGCACATAATTACGCTTGACATACTTTAGCGAATCCCATACACTTGCTTAGACAGCCATTGCATAGATTGGCTAGAACTATAGATTGACCAACTTGATCCATTACTGCTCAATCACGCGACACACCGTATCGCTGCACCTTTAATCATTATAGAGCAACATCCATTGGATCCATCTTGTCTAGAAACCCAGAATACTAGAGATCAATTCAAGTCACCTGGTCGTTGTGAGTCATCGCCCAAAACAAGCTAAATAGAAAGAAGAAACTTTACCAAGTCATTTTTCATCTATAAGAAATCAGTCTTATCAAAAGCTGATATATACCTGTTTCTGACTGTTACTATTTAAGACTAACAGAAGAATCAAACAGAAGAATTGGACTTAATTCCACTTAATTGAACCAGACCAACTATAGTTTATTCTGGTACCATACCAAAGAATCGTATTCATATTACCCTTCCCTACCAATCAATATCTTAGGTGATGTCGTATTCTGTTACCTCCACCAAGTCATTCATGCAGGCCATGGAGCCCATGGTCGAGTTCCTTAACTCGGTCAAGCTCTCTTCCGATAAAGTACCTAATATCGATACCGAAAATGCCAAAATCACACCTGTTGACAAAATCCTTGGTTCTTTTGGTGGTCTTTCTACCGAAGTTTTGGACTCAATTCAATCTTCTAGTCCTGATAATGCCGCCGTAAAACAAATCGAAGCAGATTGTGAAAGAATCGGAAAATCTAGAGGCCAAGAAACCGGCGAAGCATTCAATTTAATTAAACAAATTTTAACTGATTCTTCCAGTGATGAACAAGTTCAATCTTCCTTATTTGATATTTTAGGATTCGAAGAGTTCGATTTGATATCGAGAATATTACAAAATAAAGAAGCCCTTTTGGCTAAAGAAGAGCCTGCTGACTCAGATGCTCCAAGATTCCTCACACCTGAAGAAAGAGCCCAATTGATCATTGATAATCATGAAAGAGCAAAGAACCAACCTTTAGCACCAAAATCGCATGTTCAAAAATACCCTCATGTGTTTAAAAACCCTGATGTTTCTAATATAATGGCATTTACTGGTAAGAAATTTGCTCTTCCAGCAGGAACTGAAAGAAACTCATATGCTACTCATGAAGAATTAATTATTCCATATCCAGAAGTCAAATCTAACAAATGGATCTCCGATAAAAATCTTGTTAGAATATCTGATTTGGACTTTATATGTCAAGGTACTTTTAAAAATTATACTTCATTGAATAGAACCCAAAGTTTGGTTTTCCCTGTTGCCTACAATACTAATGAAAATATGTTGGTATGTGCTCCTACTGGTGCTGGTAAGACCGATATTGCATTGTTAACCATTTTACATACCATCAACCAGTTTGTCACTGAAACTATTGGTGATGATGGTGATATCACCGTTGATATCGACTATGATGAGTTTAAAATTGTCTATGTTGCACCATTAAAGGCCTTGGCTGCTGAAATCGTAGAAAAATACTCGAAAAAGCTTCAATGGTTGGGTATATCCGTTCGTGAATTGACTGGTGATATGCAATTGACCAAGCAAGAAATCACTACTACTCAAATTATTGTCACTACTCCAGAAAAATGGGATGTGGTCACTAGAAAGCTGGGTGGTGATAACGAATTAGTTTCCAAGGTTAAGCTTCTCATTATTGATGAAGTCCATTTGCTTCACGAAGATAGAGGTTCTGTCATTGAAACTTTGGTTGCACGTACATTGAGACAAGTCGAAAGTACCCAGCTGATGATCCGTGTCGTTGGTTTATCTGCTACATTACCTAACTATATGGACGTTGCTGATTTCCTTGGTGTCAATAGAAACATCGGTATGTTCTACTTTGATCAGACATTTAGACCTGTACCTTTGCAACAACAATTGATTGGTGTCAGAGGAAAGGCTGGCTCCAAACAAGCTAGAGAAGGTGTGGATAAAGTGTCCTACGAGAAGTTGGTAGAATATGTCAACCAGGGACTTCAGGTCATGGTATTTGTTCATTCTCGTAAAGATACCGTGAAAACTTGCCGTACATACATTTCAATGGCCCAGTCAAATTCAGATTCTGGTATTTTTGATGCTTCCGATTCCGAATCTTATGATAAATTTAGGCGAGAAATGGGTGCAAAAAATAGAAATAAGGATATGAAGGAATTGTTCCAACATGGGTTTGGTGTCCATCATGCTGGTATGTTAAGAACTGATAGAAATTTGACAGAAAAGATGTTTGAATCTGGTGCTATTAAGGTTCTTTGTTGTACTGCCACTCTTGCTTGGGGTGTTAACTTACCAGCAGCTGTGGTTATTGTTAAAGGTACTCAAGTTTATGATGCCAAACAGGGTGGATTCGTTGACTTGGGTATCTCAGATGTGATCCAAATCTTTGGTCGTGCTGGTAGACCTCAATATGAGAAGTACGGTACTGGTATTTTGTGTACCTCCAGTGATAGACTTGACCATTACGTTTCCTTGATCACTCAGCAACATCCAATTGAATCCAGACTTCAAGCTAAACTTATTGATAATTTGAATGCTGAAATATCTCTAGGTACTGTCACCAACGTTGATGAAGGTGTCCAATGGCTAGGATATACTTATATGATTGTCAGAATGAGACAAAATCCATTTGCTTATGGTATTGACTGGAAAGAGTTGAAGGAAGATCCATTGCTTGTCAATCGTAGACGAGAAATGGTCATTAGTTCTGCCAGAAGACTTCACCAACTTCAGATGATTATTTATGAAGAAAATTCAGGTGCTTTCATTCCTAAGGATTTGGGTAGAATTGCATCTGATTTCTACTTACTCAACAATACTGTTGAGATCTTCAATCAATTATTGAATGCTAGAGCCACTGAAGCTGATGTCTTATCCATGATCAGTATGAGTAGTGAATTTGATGGTATTAAATTCAGAGAAGAAGAAGCCAACGAATTGAAAGCATTACTTGAAGATTCTCCATGTCAAATTGCTGGAGAATTGGAAACCCCTCAAGGTAAGACCAATGTTTTGTTACAAGCCTTCGTTTCCCAGACTCAAATTAGAGACTCTGCATTAATTTCTGATTCCAATTATGTTGCCCAGAACTCTGCAAGAATTTGTAGAGCACTTTTGTTGGTTGCAATCAATAGAAGATGGGGTGTTTTGATGAAGATTATGTTGAGTATCTGTAAATCTATTGATAAAAGAATTTGGGCTTGGGAACATCCAATGACCCAATTCGATTTACCAGATCAGATCTTGAGAAATATCAAGTCTAAAAATCCAACAATGGAAGCTCTTAGAGATATGGATGCTGGAGAATTGGGTGATTTGGTTCATAATTCCAAGCAAGGTGGAATCTTGTATAAATTAGTGGGTAGATTTCCAATGTTGGAAATTGATACTGAAATTTTCCCAATCACTACTAATGTTATGAGAGTTAAAGTCTGGCTCGATCCTGATTTTGTTTGGGATGAAAGATATCATGGACATGCTCAATTCTTCTGGTTAACCGTTGAAGAGTCTGATAAGTCTGAAATTTTACATGTGGAAAAGATTATCTTGAATAAGAGACAAATGTCTAGTCCTGTTGAATTAGATTTCATGGTTCCATTGGCTGATCCATTACCTCCACAAATTGTTGTAAAGGTGATGAGTGACACTTGGATTGGTTCTGAATCCACTCATACTATTTCATTCCAACACTTAATCAGACCTTCTAATGAAACCATTAGAACTAACCTTTTGAGACTTCAACCATTGCCAATCACTGCTTTGCATAATCCGACTATTGAGGAAATTTACTCTCCTCGTTTCAAGTACTTCAACCCTATGCAAACCATGGCATTCCATTCATTATACAATTCCAACTCTAGTGTCTTCGTTGGTTCTCCTACTGGTTCCGGTAAGACTGTTGTTGCAGAATTGGCTATTTGGCATGCTTTCAAGGAATTCCCTGGGTCCAAGGTGGTTTATATTGCTCCAATGAAGGCCTTGGTCAGAGAAAGAGTTGATGATTGGAAAGAACGTATCTGTAAAAATACCAGTTTTAAATTGGTTGAATTGACTGGTGATTCTCTTCCTGAAGCTAAACAAGTCAGAGATGCTGATATCATCATTACTACTCCAGAAAAGTTCGATGGTATTTCTCGTAACTGGCAAACCAGAAAGTTCGTTCAACAAGTTTCGCTTGTTATTATGGATGAAATCCATTTATTGGCCAGTGATCGTGGTCCAATTTTAGAAATGATTGTCAGTCGTATGAACTATATTTCTTCTCAAACCAAGAAGCCAATTAGATTGTTGGGTATGTCTACTGCTGTTTCCAATGCCATGGATATGGCTGGTTGGTTAGGTGTCAAGGAAGGTTTGTTTAACTTTTCTCAATCTGTTCGTCCTGTTCCACTTCAAATGTACATTGATGGATACCCTGATAACTTGGCTTTCTGTCCATTGATGAAGACCATGAATAAGCCTGCATTTATGGCTATTAAGCAACACTCTCCTAATAAGCCAGTGTTGATATTCGTGGCTTCTCGTCGTCAAACCAGACTTACTGCTTTGGATCTTATCCACTTGTGTGGACTGGAATCTAACCCAAGAAGATTCCTTAACATGAGTGAAACTGAATTGGAAAATGTCTTGAAGGATGTTAAAGATGATACCCTTAAATTGTCCTTACAATTCGGTATGGGTCTCCATCATGCCGGTTTAGTTGAATCAGATCGTCAAATCTCTCATAAGTTGTTTGAAGCCGGAAAGATTCAAATTTTGATTGCTACCTCTACTTTGGCTTGGGGTGTTAATTTACCTGCTCACTTGGTTATCATTAAGGGTACTCAATTCTTCGATGCTAAGATTGAAGGTTACAGAGACATGGACTTGACTGATATTCTTCAAATGATGGGTAGAGCTGGTCGTCCAGCTTTCGATACTTCCGGTACAGCTATCATTTATACCAAGGAGTCTAAGAAAATGTTCTATAAGCATTTCATCAATATTGGTTTCCCAGTCGAATCTTCTTTGCATAAAGTTCTTGATAATCACATTGGTGCAGAAATTTCTGCTGGTACTATTACTACTCGTCAAGAGGCTATGGATTTCTTGACTTGGACCTTCTTGTATAGAAGAGCCCATAATAATCCTACTTATTATGGTATTGAAGATATGTCTACTGCTGGTGTTTCCAAATACTTGGGAGATTTGATTGACCAAACCATTGAAAATTTACAGGAATCGAAGTGTGTTACTAACGGTAAGAAAGATGAACTTGTCCCTACACCATTCTTGCACATCTCATCCTACTACTACCTTTCCCATATGACTATCAGAAACTTGGTTAACAATATTCATAATCAAAGTAGTTTTAGAGATGGTTTGAGACTTTTGAGTGAATCCACTGAATATAACGAACTTGCTACTCGTCATGGTGAAGAATTAATCAATATGGAAATGTCTCAAAGTTTAAGATACCCAGCTGAAGACTTAAATTGTGAATTTATTTGGGATCCTCATGTGAAGACTTATTTGCTTCTCCAAGCATTTATGAGTAGAATTGAGCTTCCAATTGCTGATTATGCTCAAGATACTATTTCTGTTTTGGACCAAGCATTGCGTATTTTACAAGCTTTTATTGATGCTACCTCTGAAATGGGTTACTTAAGCACTGTGATAATGTTGATTGAGTTGATGCAATGTATCAAGCAAAAATGTTGGTATGACGATGATCCTATTTCTACTTTACCTGGACTTGATTTATTCCCACTTCTGGATAAATCAAAGACCACATTGAATGATTTAGGTAAATTCAACCATGGAAAATTGGCCAAGTTTGCTGAAACTCTTGGTGTTAATGGTAGAGCTATGACTGGAGACAGAGAGTGGACTAATGAAGAAGCAAAGAAAGAATTTATTAGAATTGCTTCTACTCTTCCAACTGGTCAACTTTCCGTTAAGCAACATGATCCAGAAACTTTGACTGTTGAATTACATCATGATAACTATCCATTGAACAAGGAATTTAAGATGTACTGTCCACAATTCCCTAAGGCTCAAAGAGAATCCTGGTTCGTTATTGTTTGTGACGAACAAGAGGATGAATTGTTGTTAGTCAAGAGAGCATCGCCTCGTCTTGTTAACAAGAAGGGTAAGGTTAGTGTTACTTTGGATATCCCTGAAGATTTGATGGGAAGACAAGTTACTGTCAAGTGTATTAATGATGCAATGAAGATTAGTTACTCTGAAGAAATTACTTTGGAGTAAAGTATAAAATAAGCTAGTAAATATATTTTTTCAATAGAAATGATAACAAAATTAAGATTAAATTATAGTAGATCAAGTTAGATAATATTTGACGAATATTACCTAAAAGTGTCTTGGTTATAGGGTGGTGATAGTTTGGAAAATTTTTCTTTTTCGCAGCCATTCGTTTATGATGTTTTTGAAATATTTTTTATTGGACTGTTTATATGGGTTATGTGCTTTACAAAAATAATTGAAGTCGATCTGAATATTTTCTTGATAATTCAGGTTATAGGATTTGCAAAAAAAGAATTCCGATACCGGGAGTCGAACCCGGGTCTGCTCGGTGAAAGCGAACCGTGCTAGCCGTTACACTATATCGGAAACTGATGAAGTGTATTGATAGGGTGTTTGGTCTTGTGACCTTAAATAATGATGGTGATACCCTATATAAATCGTTTTGTATGGGGTTTAGGTGAAAAGTCAAATATGAATAAATTGTGAAAATTTGTCGGTATAGGGCTGGAAAATCAATTTTTGGCAAAACCATGATAATAATAAGAAAAGTGATAGGGTATAGTATAGCATCTCCATTGTGAGAGTTTATTACTGTTAGGATTCAAGATATGAATTTAAAAAATAGTATCAATTTTATATTTCTAAACTTCTCTATACTTGAATATTTTCACTTACTACAGTCTGTGGTTTTTTTATCTTCTACATGTTGGATGTGCCAACTATTATTGATTTATCGTTTATTACTGGCCCTAACGAACCATTTAACTAGCTCTAATGAGCTATTGGAGCCAATGACTATGACATATGATACACGTAAAACTGAATGCCTGAAAATTTGTGGACATATTGGAATAAAAATTCTTTAGGACTTTGAAATGAATGACGAGGGAACTATCACCACTTACTACTGCATTTTTAATGGAACATTTGAAAAGAGATATTTGTTAGTGATAATAAATAGTTTTGAAAAATCCACCAAGCTATTTTTCTTCTTTTCCATTCCTGCTTCTGTTGAATTAGCTTTCGAAGAAATCGTCCTCTTCTTCTTCTCCACCTTCAACAGTAGCGTCAATTTCATCTCCACCTTCATTATTGGTGTAATGGTTAGCCACTTCAATGGTCTTACCTTTAACTGCATCTTCAAGAGAGAATGGAAGTCTTTTTTCGTCAATCAACTTTTCCATTTCTTTTCTGAATTGAACTCTACGTTCTTCTGTTTGGTGTAAACCCTTCTTAACGTTGGAATCAGCTTCATCTGTTCCTTGTTCGTTTGGATATAAAGAAATATACTTTTCGGTCTTTGGGAACAATACCACATATGCTAAATCTATTTCACAATGCTTGGCCACCTTTCTGGCCTTTTTGATATCTTTTTTAACTTCAGTCTTTTCCATTTCTTCAAGTTGACTTCTAGCACTCTTAAGCTTTCTAATAGCCTTTTTTCTTTCAAAAAATCTAACCATATGGTACTTTTTCGCTATTTCTTTGGCTTTAAGGTTTCTTTGGGTGTTTTGAAGTTCAACTTGTAAACCCTTTAATGCTCTTTCGTTTTCAGTACGAACATCACCAGGAAGATTATCCTTTTTCAAGAGTCTTGTAATATCTCTGATCTTCTTCTTGAGCTTGGCGGCACCTCCTCCAATGACATTGGACACTTCAATGGACCCGCTCCTTCTTGTTCTTGGACCTTTTGGCATTCTGGATCTTTGGTGTATGGGTTTTTGTTTCTAATATATACCTTAGTTGGTACTGTCTATAGATCCAGCTATATTTTGGTGATGAGATGATGCCTGCGTAGAGAGCCTGAGGCAGAGAGAGTGTAAGGTGAGAGATGGATGTCGCGACAATCAAAAGTTCAAGCCAATGTCGCGCGACATTTTCACCAAACCGAACATTCTAGTTCCTGTCACTTGATCTTGTCACGGGTCATTCCAACTATATATTAGTCTATAATCCAATATCAGAATTGGTTTTTGATTAGATTAGATTAGATTACATTATAGTCAATACCAAATTACATCATGGGTATTTTAGAAAAGATTGCACAGATCCAGGAAGAATTGTCCCGGACCCAAAAGAATAAGGCTACCGAATATCATATTGGTTTATTAAAGGGTAAATTAGCCAGATATCGTCGTGAACTTTTAGAACCACAACCAGGACAAGGTGGTGGTGGTGGAGGCCAAGGTTTCGAAGTTGCCAAAGCTGGTGATGCTCGTGTTTCATTAATCGGTTTCCCATCTGTTGGTAAATCTTCATTTTTATCTAAAGTTACCAATACCAAATCAGAAGCTGCCAATTATGAATTTACAACTCTTACATCTGTTGGAGGTATTCTTGAATATAATGGAGCTGAAGTTCAAATTGTTGATTTACCAGGTATTATAAAGGCTGCTTCTCAAGGTAAAGGTAGAGGTAGACAAGTCATTGCAGTTTCTAGAACATCTGATTTAATTATGATGGTTTTAGATGCTACTAAAGGTGGAGATCAAAGAGAAATCTTAGAAAATGAATTGGAATCTATGGGTATCAGATTAAATAAAGAAAGACCAAATATTTCCCTTAAAGTTAAAAAGACTGGTGGTGTTAAGATGAATTCTATAACTCCTCCAAAATATTTGAATGAAAAATTAGTGGCTGCCCTTTTAAAAGATTATAAGATTCACAATGCTGATGTTCTTATTAGAGATGAGAATGTCACTGTTGATGATTTCATTGATGTCATTAACGAACAACACATTTCTTACATTAAATGTTTATACGTCTACAATAAGATAGATGCTGTTTCATTGGAAGAAACTGATAGATTGGCCAGAGAACCAAACACTGTGGTGATATCTTGTGAATTAGACTTGGGTATTGAAGATTTAAAGGAAGAAATATGGAGACAATTAGATTTGTTGAGATTATACACCAAGAGAAGAGGTATTACTCCAAAGTTTGATGAACCAATGGTGGTCAGAAGTCAATCTACCATTTTGGAAGTCTGTGATGCCATTCACAGAGACATGAAGAATCAGTTCAAGTATGCATTGGTTTGGGGTTCTAGTTCCAAGCACAGTCCTCAAAAGTGTGGTTTGAGTCACCCTGTGAATGATGAAGATGTGGTTCAAATCGTCACCAAGTAAGTGAAAAAATTTGAAAAACAAAATCAGTGTATCAGTAGATCCAACTTCAAGTTTGTATGGATCTTACTGGTCATTGTATGGTGGGTCTATCGCCATTGATAAATAGTATGTTTTCGTAGAAGACTAATAATTAATAATAGAAATTATCGTCAAAATGAGTAGATAATCAAGAATTTAAGAGAATATCAGAGATTATTCTCGTCCTCTATTGAAACCATGTAAATATTACAAGAAAACTAATGATTACTTCTTGATACAATTTTATTGTGTTTGTAGTTTATGAACCTTTCCATTACTTGTAGAATTTTCAATTGTTGCGAAATTTTTATAAAATTGCAAAAATAGTGTAATAAATGTAATAAATGTAATATAATTTTTGTTTTAGCAGTTGAAATGTTTTTTTCAATGATTAATAAATTGTTGCACATGTTACCACATAATTATGCCCATACTTTAATTGGTTTACATTTTACATTTTGTTTTATAAATCGGTGGCTACATTTATTTCGCAATCTTATAGTAAGTCCAATACACCTAAGCATCAAATAGTACACCAAAGATTAAGCTAGTAATTTACAAGTTTTATAAACAATGAAATTATTAAAAAACCTAACTAAAACTAGTTAAGCTTTTAAAGCCCTGACATTTCAATCGCTTATTTTTCCTTTTACTATTTATATTTCCAAAGATCACAATATCAAGGATTCAAGGTATAAAGAAATATTCAAAGACAAACAACAACAGGAATAATTACCGACATAAAAAGATTAGCTCAATTCATCTCCTGTTTCAGTTGGTTTCAGTTTTCTTTTTCCTTTCGGTTGTTCGTTCGCTTGTTTGATGAGTCCGTTTAGTGCTTTATTCATCATCTCTGTCTTGTCGCATGGCCTTTTGACATCTATTGCGACGCGACATATATGATCTGACATGTAAACACGAACAACAGACTAACCATCACCACTTTATCCAAGCCCTATTCCATACCACATTGGCCAAACAGATCAATTAAGATACTGATATTACCCGCTTTGTCCACTAATACACACCCACCAATTTAAGCGACAAATCACGCTTCAGTTTACCACTTTTTACCGACTATTCACCACAATCCAACTAGTTCAACACCATGGAGAAATACACTGACTTACCTGGAATAGATACATCATCACAGGATATTTTTGAGACATCAGACATTGAATCGGAACCAGAACTCGAGCATGAACCAGAACCAACCGAGATCGAAGAATTGGTGGTAGATCCTCAAAGTATACGTAAACGGTTTGCAAACGATGTAATTGATGGAGAAGAGGTTGATTTTCTGGGAAGTATAAGAAACCCAGTCCTTGGAACCACAGGCTACAATGTGACGAGAGTCAATGAGACCAGAGAACAGAAATTGGCCAGAATAGCGAGAGAGTTGAATGAATTGGCCGTTGAAAAAGATCAAAAAGATGAAACAAGTCCAAACGATCTTTTGAAAAAACTTGAAACGATTGAATTGGATTCAAAGGAAGAGAACACATACCAAAACCAGCTTTCTGAAGCATTTAATAAGATAACAACGCGTATAAATACCACAATTAGTGGTGATTTACCAACTATTGAAGATAGTCCTGCTGAAACTCTACAATTAGAGAGCAGAGTCAATGCATTGGAATCGTTAATTGGTGACATTAAAAGCAATTCCATCCAAAACCTTTTAAGCGATTTGAGCAGAAAGATTAATATTATTCATAATCCACAGTATCCATTAGATAAAGTACAAAAAGAAGTGGCCCGGTTGAGTGAAGAAACTGAGAAGTTATCTACACAAAGAAAGCTCTTGGAAATCACCGAGTCTTTCCAACAGACCAAGGCTACGCCTACTGAAGAAAAAATCAACGAAATATATCAAAAATTGCCGGAATACGAACAGACCAATAAGGTGGTTCCTCATATAATAGAGAGATTGAAGTCGTTGAACAAAGTACATGCGGATATAGGCCATAGCATAGAAGTTGCAGGAAATATAGATAAAGTATTGGCAGACATGGATGGGGAAGTCAAGGCATGGGATGAATCTATCGAGACCCTTAATAAGAACTTGGAAGTGTACACTAAAAACTTCGAAGAGAATAAAAAGGTGATACAGGCAAAGATAGACGAATTGGCCAAACAAGTACCAAAGGTTTAGGTGAAGTTAGCACCTTAACACCTGAAAAGAAAAGAATAGGTGGAAGATTTCATGGATAAAGCTAGATAGACTTGATTGGGTTAAAAAAGCGTTTAGAAAAATACCTAAAGTTGCAGCCATAAGCAATTTGGAGTCAAATAAATTACAAGTATTAAACACAGGTTATTCAATGCTTTTCACAAGAAGAGTGTGTTTATGGTCACCGTGATCCAGAAACTTCAAAATGACCTAGATTCGATGGATTTCTAGATAATTGTTCTAATAAAAAAAACCAATAGAACAAATTCAATGGAACAAAGCCACTAGTTTGGTGCCTTTTCTTGATATGTTCTTTAGTGAACAGTTCTACATACTATAGTGGAATCGCACCATACAAATGATATTAGCCTCGTTCTGGTTAGCACTTTTAGACGTACCCACTGAACATCATCATTTAGTAGACGACCCAAACCCACCAATACATTTTAATCATTACTTACTTATTACTCACCATTACATGTAGCCTTGTTCGCGGCTGCGAATTATCTAGAAGTTCTGTAGAAGCATCTGGCGGGAGATCGTCCTGCATGACCGCCCCAAAGATCAGATGAGCCAAACGTGTCTGTGTGTCTAGTATTATTTCACCAATGATCTAAAGAGTTCAGGTTCTCCAACAGTAAAGTGGATTGGCCCATAATTAGAGTGATTTTTCAACACAATGTGGATGACGGATTGAACCCCACAATCCACCAAC
Source organism: Suhomyces anneliseae (assembly GCA_030568535.1). Taxonomy (NCBI): domain Eukaryota; kingdom Fungi; phylum Ascomycota; class Pichiomycetes; order Serinales; family Debaryomycetaceae; genus Suhomyces; species Suhomyces anneliseae. The sequence goes on from JAJMGB010000037.1 coordinate 121,759, forward strand.
TTTCATAACTAATTTTATTGTAATGTGTTAGGTGGGTGGGTGAAGAAAGAAGAAAAAAAAAGAAGTGAAGTGCAAAGAAAAAAACTTCAAATGTGGGGAGAGTCATCCTCGCTTATTTTTCCGCATCGCTCTCACCTTCTTTTATGGACTCGCTAAGATTTTCCTTTTGACAATTTTTACCCTTTCCCCACCAGAATATATATATAAGATGGCGTCTTCCCATTTTAATTTTCCAAAATCATCAATCAATTATGTTGAGAGCTGCTACCCGTACTGCTAGTCGTACTGCAACCCGTGCTGTTGCCAGATCCATTCCAAAGATTGCTTCTACCAAGTTTATTGGTGGAGGTGCTAGATTTGTCTCTCAGTTGGCTCATCACCAAACCCCACCAAACTTGAAGAATGAAGCTGTTAAGGAATTTTCTTTTGATGATCAAAGAGATTGGGATTTATTACGTGCTTCTCTTACCAAGTTCACCGACAACGGACCATTGGACATTCCTTTAGTCATTAACGGTAAGAAGATTCACAGAAAGGATATTCTTCCTCAAGTTAACCCAGCTAAACATTCTCAAAACTTGGCCAATGTTTCTCAAGCTACTGAACAAGATATTAAGGATGCCATTGCTGCTGCCAAGGCCGCCAAGAAGGAATGGGCTGCTACCCCATGGACTGACAGAGCTGCCATCTTCTTAAAGGCTGCTGATTTGATCTCTACCAAGTACAGATACGATATGTTGGCTGCCACCATGTTGGGTCAAGGTAAGAACGTTTTCCAAGCTGAAATTGATGCTGTTGCTGAATTGATCGATTTCTTCAAGTTCAACGTCAAGTACGCTGAAGAATTATACATGCAACAACCATTGGAAACTTCTCCAGGTGTTTGGAACCGTGCTGAATACAGACCATTAGAAGGTTTCGTTTACGCCGTTACTCCATTCAACTTCACTGCTATTGCTGCTAACTTAGTTGGTGCTCCAGCTTTAATGGGTAACACCGTTGTCTGGAAGCCATCTGCTACCGCTGCTTTATCCAACTACTTATTAATGTCTATTTTGGAAGAAGCCGGTTTACCAGCTGGTGTTATTAACTTCATTCCAGGTGAACCAAACATGGTCACTGATACCGTTTTAAACGACAGTGAATTCTCCGCTTTACACTTCACTGGTTCTACTGAAGTCTTCAAGAACTTGTATTGTAAGATCTCCAACAATGTTGCTGACGATAAATACAGAGACTTCCCAAGAATTGTTGGTGAAACCGGTGGTAAGAACTTCCACTTGATCCACCCATCTGCATCCATGGACCACTCCGTTTTGTCCACTTTAAGAGGTGCTTATGAATTCCAAGGTCAAAAGTGTTCTGCTTTATCTAGATTATATGTTCCAGAATCCGTGTGGCCAGAATTCAAGGACAAGTTAGACACTGCCATGTCTACCATTGAACAAGGTAACACTTCTTCTACTGAAGCATTACACTCTTTCATGGGTCCAGTTATCCACGAACAATCCTTCGACAAGTTAGCTGCTGCCATTGAAAGAGCCAAGACTGATCCAGAATTAAAGATTGTCTCTGGTGGTGCTTACGACAAATCTAACGGTTTCTACGTTCAACCAACCTTGATTGAAACCACCAACCCTAACCACGAATTCTTAACCAAGGAATTCTTCGGTCCAATCTTGACCACTTACGTCTACCCAGATGGTGAATACGAATCCATCATTGATAGCATTGACTCTGTTACCAAGTACGGTTTGACCGGTGCTGTCTTTGCCAGAGACCGTAACGCTGTTAGAACTGCCGAAGAAAAGTTGAGATATGCTGCCGGTAACTTCTACATTAACGATAAGTCTACTGGTGCCGTTGTTGGTCAACAATGGTTCGGTGGTGCTAGAGCTTCTGGTACTAACGATAAGGCTGGTAGTGGTAACATCTTGTCCAGATTCGTTTCCGTCAGAAACATCAAGGAAAACTTCTACGAAATCGGTGACTACAAGTACCCATCCAACTACAGCTAAATGTACGAGTGAAAGTGAGTTTGTAATTTAGTTCATCAAACAGGAAAAGAAGCAGGACTCAGTCTTAACTGATGGGTTCTGTCAAAAATAATCATGATACCAAACATTCAGTATATATCGGTTTCATACAAATAGTAAATGATTAATGTTCAGTAATAATAAATTGTGTAAATCAATAGTAGAAGAAATTATAGTCCCATACAAATTGTTGGATAATTACGTAATTAATTAGACATGTTTTGTTTCCGCAGAGACGATGAGTTTTTGGTTTGAATATATGTGTAATTGACCGGAGTTCCATACGTAATGGCCACTTTAGCGGACTCGCTACGTCAGTATAATTACTGCAAAAAATTTTTTAAGATGAGAAGAAATAATAAGAAGAGTAGACTGGGTTAGGTTCCATGTAGGTGGGATGACCTTGCCAGTAGTTACTTTCAATTATACGGTTGGTTGGGGTCAAAAAACGCCTTTTGATGAGAATTTTGCAACCAATAAAACCAACGCGAGCTTGGCGTATTTCCCCTATAACCAGAGCAGCTAAAAAATTTCCAAAAGAGCATCCCGGCAACCACGTTGATCCAAATCAGTAACACCACACCAATTCTTGGCTCTTGTTTGCTCGTCAAAGGGTAATGTGGTAGCAAGTCCAATGTAGTAAAGTGAATAGAACCCAATGCTGCGAATTATAATTCTAGAATCATCAAAAAGTACCAAACCAAAAGGTATGTCATGTTTGAGTCTTGACATGACAAAAGACAAAAGAAACTACGAGCTGGATACGTCAAAGCGTTTTGACAGTTGCCGTACAAGTGTGGAGCATTGGGTGTGGGGGTACATTCCATTGGCTTGGCAAATGCTAGATCGAAAGAACAAGTACGGCATCAGAATAACGAGCACTGGAACAGAATGTGTTTCCAATGTGGTGATAATAAATGCCAATCCTGGGGAGAATCTTAATTATTACGGCAAAGAAAGTGTTGATAGTGTTAGCAGCCAGTATATCATACTTCAATTATAAGTTGCAAAATATGCAATAGTAACTACCTTAACTACTTGCATATGTGTAAGTCTATAACCAAAGCATAAGTAGATCAATTTTTAAGGTACTCGTGTGAGGCCTTGCCTTGGCAAGGCTATTGATACCATTGATGCTAGTGCATCGATTTACAGTAAAGAAAAAGCTACTAACTTGACAATGTTGGGTTGATCTTTGCAACCGAGATTGCAAAAAAAGAAAAGTAGTCTCCTCATACCCGTGGGACCATCTAGATGCAAAAAAATAAAATAGAAAAAAAAAACTAATACTAAAAAAAAATTCCCTTCGTAACAATCTTAAAGTTTAATTTTTGACCGCAAATCTTATGGAGCTACTACAGCTACGCTCACAAGCGGTCCACGTAACTGTAGGGGATTTTTTGGGGTTCTTTGTTCCTTTTTGTTGGCGAACTTTGCGAACTTTCGTTGCTGATCTTTTTTGTATGGTGTTCAAAACATGAAACACGCAATCGTGTGACGTAACGATCGTGATTTTTTTTTTTGAGAGAAGTGTCTTCAAATCCCAGGTACCATTTGGATCTCGATACAATCCCCATTTTTTTTAGAGCATTGATGCCAGCTTCTAGAAAATAGATTGCTAACTATCATAGCTTCTAGAAAATATATCCGATTGTTTTTTTAGTGATCCGCCTTAGTTTTCTTTGTTAAGTGGCTAAACGTCAGTGTTCATTTCTAATGCACTAGTGGTGATGTTTGATACTTAAAGAATAAGAGAGAGAAAAAAAAAATAGGTTGAAATTTCGATATTATCAAGTAAGTGAATAAGGTCAATAAGATGCAATGTGGTGAAGATTCCGTAGTGAAGGTGACGTTGGGGTTGATATTATCTTGGGTTTAATATTATCGATGATATTTTAAATATTTAAAGTTTTGGTAGATGTTCCTTGGATGCAATCTTGTGATGTAATGATTCGCAACCAACAACACTAGAAGATATATATTGAATATTTTTTTTTTTCTTTAGGTCTCGCATATAGTAGTTAAGACCTATATATTGCTATATATAGTAGCAAAAAGCAACCATATAAACTCGCTAGTTTGTGTTGACCCTATACGGCTGAAGTATTTTTTATGTATATGGTTTTATCTTAACAACAGGTTTACTTGTAGTATTATTACAATTATTATGCAGATGGTTTGTATAAAGATCGGCTATTTGAAAAATTAAAAAAAAAAGTTCGGTTTCAAACCCTTAAATTTTGACTCGGCACTTAAAGCCCTGAGACCATATCGTATCTCGGTCGCTTATATATCCCTAATTTGGATTTTAGCAATAATCTACTTTTTTAAAACAAAGACTTTGTACAAAAGTAGGGTTACCAACGTATACCTAGCTACATAAAAGAAGCGGAATTAAGGTTATGTAATTGTAATTATTCACTATAACATTTTGGCTCTCGCCGTAAAAATACTGCTGATGCGACGCGACCTCTAAATATATTTCAAAAATGCACAAGTTTAAAACCATCTTGTATATCAATGTCGGCTGTGTTTGTAAGGATCGACCTAATGATCTTCAAAACATTTAAAAAGTGTCTAGTGAAGAAATCTTGGTTGCAGACATTTTTTTTTTGTTGTTGTTAATCAATTAATATCTGGTTGCATTTTCGGGTGTAGTTGCATTTTGCTCTTTTTCAAGGTCTTGGAGGACTTTGAGGTCCCGATGGAACATTGATAATTCTACCTAACCCATGACACACAGGACACAATTCTTCATCCAAAAAAAAGTGTACTAACCCAGTACCTCTACATCTACCACATAAAACACCACCTAATCTAGGGTCCCCTGGTGGTACCCTAATTGCATTACCTGGAGCTGCTGGAGCTGCAAATGATCCTCCGAATGGTGAGTAAGGTGCATATGGAACTATTGTAGGAGGCAGGAAAAACGAGCTGCCAAAATAACTAGGTCCAACATATGATTGAGCTTGGTTCCTTGGGCCAAACATTTCCCAACAGTCTTTACATGTTTTACCATTCTTGCGTTTATACCCTGTATTGTAACATTTATCACAAAGGTATCGCCTCGGGTACTTAAAGGGTAATTCTGGGTTAGGATTATATGCATGGTCTCGGAGATAAAACTTTTCCCAGTCGTCCCTACAAATCTCTCCATTCTTAATCTTGTAGCCAGTATTCTTACATTTCTGACAAAAGTATCCTCTTGGGTACCTGAATGGAAGATCGGGATTGTCAGTGTATAAATCAGCAGTGGATGACGATGATGAAGATGAAGGACGTTGATTAGGTCTTGGTGGTGCGGGTGGAGGTCTATCAGAACTGTAAGAAGATGAAGATGAAGATTGTGGAGGGCGGGAATAGTGATTCGATGACGTCAGTGTGCTCGGTCTTTGAGGCAAGTTCGGTGGACCATTGATGGCCTCGTCATATGTGGGAGGCGCCTCCCCTTCTGGTATATCGTGAGATTTAGACATTTATATGATTCTTGGACAAAGGGGGATCGATTTTTTAAGTGAGATGCTATTATAATGGATTTATTGATGATGTTTAGTCACTTAAAATCGGTACTGTGAAGCTAATGAGAAGAACATAATGGATGGAAGTCTAATGCTGTTAAATTGATAATAAATAAGGGGTTTTCCAGTGGCAATTACTCTGGGTTATTCTTAGAAATTGGCCCAAGGGTTTCCCTTCGAATCACTACTTGGCTTGGAAATCGTTTATCTGCAGGGAGGTCATATGAGCCGTCACGTGATGAGGCGCGTGATAGCGTTGATCAAGATTTGAGATTTTGATACGCATATTATTAACAACTAGACAACATGATTTGGCTTTCTGAAAGACAGAGTATGTATGGTGGAGATAGAAGCGACGCAGGGTGAATGACGTGGGTCTGGTCATAGAATGCAGGGTGACTCACCAGCTGGAACTACAAAAACGTCATTGGTACATCACATATACCACAAAATTGAAACATGTACAGTTTGACACAACACATAAAATTCTTATATCATCCGAAATTTTTATCTTTAAGCAAGCATGAGTGCTTTACATTGATGTGGAAATAGAATGACGCGACATAAACCACAAAAAAGGGGTCAAAAACCGACCAAAAACTCCCCTTATCATGGCCATATTGATCTAATGAGAAGAGATAACCAAAAGCACAAGCCAGCGCAGAACTGATAAACTTAATGACAAATTTGATAAGCAAAAGTCAAAGCAGATGACATCCTAATGGCCCCTTATTATCACCCCACAATACTTCCCTTAATAGTTGCTCTATTAGCACAGTTCAATACTAACAATATAGAATTTGGTGTGGGTTTCACCGCCGGAGGCTTGGCCTTCTTCGTTCTAGGCATAATGACCTTTTTTGACTCAGGATTTTTAGCTTTAGGTAACATGCTTTTCATTATTGGTCTCGTTTTAATTATTGGACCTCAAAGAACCCTTACTTTCTTTAGTCGTCCTACCAAAATCAGAGGAACTTTGTGTTTTGCCCTGGGTATCGCATTGATTTTAATGAAGAGATCATTTATTGGATTTATTTTGGAAAGTGTGGGTATTTTGGGATTATTTGGTGATTTTTTCGGTACTATAGTTCAATTTTTAAGATCTATCCCATACATTGGAGACGTTTTGAATCATCCAGCCATTGCTCCTGCTATTGATAGAGCAGCAGGTATTAATACTTTACCAGTTTAGTGTTTTTTGTGATTGACTATTTGTGGTAGTCGCTTTACTGTATACTAAACCCAGTGTATCATATTGTAATAGACATACTTGTAACAGGATAAACAGTCTTGTTATAAATACATTGAAACCTATTTAATATAAAATAAATATTTATGTAATTGAATAATCTGTAAGATAATTAAAATGAAAAGGAGCAAAATAAGCTGCTACAAATCTTTGTGAATATGGAACTTTTTATTTAATTTAGTATATTAATTCTTATAAAATATCTAATTGTTGTAATATCTATAGTGGTCCTCTTTGTGGACATTTATCTTATCTTTATTCTACATTAGTTCCGACTTCATAGCTTACTGGAAGCTCCTACAATATCTCCCACAATATTAGCAGTGAAATCGCAAACCTTTAAGCAATATTCCAAGTCCAATTGCAGAATTACTTCCGATTCAATGATGTCTGGTTTTTCCAGTTGAAAAGTCATATTGGTCACCTTGGAATCAATACTTTTGGTGAATGTTATTGGATTAATGGGTGGAATGGTGGCTATTCTTTTGAAATGGGGTAGCCATAAAATTGAGGTTGGGAGCTGAACATTCATTGACGTGGTTACCTTGAATAAATTGGAGTTCATGAGATAGTTGAAATTTCGAAGGGTGGCAGTTGGAAGATTGGAGGAATAGTCAAGGACAATCACCTGGTCGTTGATTTCAGATATCAATTGATCAATATCGTAGTTGGGTCTTAGTATCACAAATGTCACTAGAGAAGCTAGAAGCTGACGTAACCTGTTAGTGATGACTACTGGATGGTATATCAAGGCTGCAGCAGGTTGACCCGGATGCGAAATCCTTTCAACATGGATTGACTTGGGTTGAACCGGAGTATCCATTGCCACATGGTTCAAAGGGTTCAGGTTGTAATTGTTGACCGAGGATAAGGGAATAATTTCTGTTTGGACATCGTTAACTAGGAATTTGAGCAACTGGTGCAGTTGATGATTAATGTTAATTCCACACCATGGCTTGAGATAGTAGCTGGGTAGTCTGTTATTGTTTTCAAGGACAATGATTCGTATATGGGGGTATCTGAGATGTAGTGATAGTGCTATCAAGTAGGCTGCAAGGTTGGATATATGGTGTATAAGGAACACCGCCATCACATAGGAAGAAAGGGTAATTAGAAGATTTGATTTGATTTGATTTGAGATTGACTGATAAGACTTGATTTTGTGCAACCACCGAGATAAGACAATAAAATAATTGGTATATTGAAGAACATATACTACTGATGTATTTGCTAATAGAATAATGATGACTCTTTGCGCAGTATTGGTAATTCTGACTACTGGTGAAGGTAGTTGTCTTATTTGCTTAATGCTATGCTCTGTGAATTGGAGGTATGAGATTTCAATAGTGTATTTGTAGATAGGGTTTTCGAAGATTGGAAGACAAGTCTTCGACACTCTATTACCCCAAAAAGTTTCATAGTCATTTCCAAGCAGAAATAACTATTTCTGGGTGAGTGGATGGTGTTTTTGATTATGGCTGCGAAAAACACTGCAGGGTCTATGATACTCTGCTGCGAAATGCTGCGTATACAGATATAGACACAAACTATATAGAATAGACTTACTACATCCAAACTAAAAATTATTACCATGATTGAAGTTGAATGATACTGGAATTGAAAGCTTCTGAACGAAAGTGGAATAGGTACATGACTTGAATATTTGCTATATTTTAATAACTTGTATGTAAGCTTCTGAATAGTGATATACATTGATAGGTTATGCAAACAAAGTATAAAAAAACGAAGAAACAAGTTTCCAAGAGGTAAAGGTTTTACAGTATATATTCCCAAGTATTCAATTAGTATTGGAGTCAATATTTCTTTAAACAGGGTCTATACTAATTAGGATCTTTACGAGTATTATTAAAATGTGTAGATATTTTTCGCAATAATATTCGTTTCATCTATTTATTTTTTTTTTTTAAAAAAAAACTATTTATACTGAAAGGAAGGCCGCTATGGAACAAAAAGGAGATGGTACAACTGAAATAAAGATCAATTGCAAATATTAGGGTAGGGAAGCAAAAAAAGAATGCGCAAACCCGGAATCGAACCGGGGGCCCAACGATGGCAACGTTGGATTTTAC